>JAECUM010015206.1:0-66258 GCA_016617855.1 Megalonaias nervosa | reverse complement strand
CTGGTATATATATATATATATATATATATATATATATATATATATATATATATATACGTGCATTTAAGAAATTTTGATACAATCTTAAAATTGCACACCGGTACTCTTAAAAGCGATAATGCTAACTGTTTTGTCATGATATTACATAAATAGAAATCTCAGATATGCATCGGCAAGTATTATGTATATTTTTAAAAATCATATCGATTAGGAATCGAACCAATGACCCTTTCTTGACGGATAAGATTGTAAAAAGCTTACATTGGCATGCATTTTAATGCTAATAATTTCAACTGTTGTCAATATACGTGGGTATGCCTTATCTCCCTATAATGTGGTGGTGGGTTGTTGGGGTTGATTTGTTTGACGGATTGTACCTTCTTACAAGGTGTCAGCTTTATTGGCTTATCGTTATCTAGAGGTTGATCGCCTCGGTGCTATTGCCCGGATCGAGTAAATATTAATATAAAGTGTGAAACTTATAGGTGGAATAAATAGAGATCTGAGCAGATATATAAACAAAATGATACGAGCCCAAGTACATGAAAACACAAAAATTTAATCAATTACATAAATGACTGTGATAATACATTACATTAGGAAGATACACTTCATTTGAAATAAATCATTCACCGAATTTCAAACACAAATTTACTTATATAAATAGCCGATCTAATTTAAATGATAGAATTGGTTCATCAAATCAAGTGCATAATCGAAGTCATTGCCTTGTACAACTTCATAACCTGCTTAATTCCGGTTCATTACAATTTCACTGTGGCTGTTCTTCTTGGCCCTTTTCGCTTTTCTTTTAACTTCTCCAAACTCTTTATTGTCTCGCCTCTTTCGGCCCTCGAACTTTGTGTGGGTAGGTGGATACGTAAGTACGTAGATACGTAGATACTTGGATAAGTAGGTACGTGGATACGTCAGTGGAGCTATTTCCCTCTTCAAAATAAACAGAGAAGCAACCTAAATCTCCGGTCAGATATCCTACTGGGAATATATCATTACTCCCCCTCTCATTATGTCAGATATCGTCCTATCGGAATTCAAACAGATACCAAAGGCTATCTGGTCAAGCCAAATATGGCAGACCATAAACAAACCTAGTTTCATAAGATTAATGTACTTCCTAATGACTATTTCAACACTGACTCACATTAACATCACAGGAGACATAACAGTTTCGTTCTCGTCTCAATTACACAAATGAATGAATGAAATTCATTACATGGCTTAACTACGTTATTTCAATACACACATTCAAGTCTTTAGCATACATGAAATCTTACTTCATGGCTTAACAACGTTAATTTCAGTCAATACGCACTCAAGTCTTTATCATACGTGAAATCATCTAAGGTCGGTGAATTCACACGGATTCTCGTAATACATATCAACTAAGATAAGGCATGAAATTCTTAGACTACCTAATTTCCTATAACAATCAAGACGACAAATTCAAAAAATTCGTAAAACTTATATAAAGAAGATCATTCTACGGATTCAGATAGATGAACTCAACACAGCTGTACTCATATCAAGAAAATTGGTCTACATATTTAAACAAATAAATTCATGCAAATATAAGTTAATAAATCCAAGCAAATCGTTATATTGGTATCAACGGTTTACATGCGATTGACGCAAATACCTTGTGTTTTCAAGCTTTGCTCGCTTCTACCCCAGAACTGTGTCCGTCGACTTTCCAGACATCCGATCCCTTGGATAATTGTTTTCCAGAGAATTTCTTCTACATTCAAACTCGGAGTCTCCTATATTTTTTCTCTTGCAGTAAAACGTAGACTGACTACATTTTGCGATGGGGCATATTAAAACCAAGAAATTTCGTGTGGGAACCACGCCCCTTATTTAGCGTAACCAATCCGGATTAAATATATCTACCGCCTTTTTATAACTAGGCGCCAAAATTGTGGTCCGCCTGACCTCCAGATTACCAAACAACTGATCCTGGACAATTTCAACTCTGACATGTTTGATAAAAATATCGGAGTTAAATTTTTCCTTCCAGTCTGTCTGACTGTTAAATAAACGAAGGCTTAATTAAGAATCACTTACTCTCACGATACAGACATTAAAAATCCTTGCAGTATAGCGATCTAACACGCATCTGTCTCCATAAATATAATTAATCGTTCACCTGCCCAAGTTAATGTGCTCTTTATAGATCGACAGAAATTTGCACCCTTACATATAAATACACCAATGTTTATAACTGTTATCAATTAACTCTCGGTGGACAGTACGGAGAAGCCGAGATCAATTGGCAATGTTTACGTTTTGACCATATGTAAACAATATATATATATATATATATGAAATTTTAAAGATACATTTCTTAATTTTATTACAAGAAAAACGTAAAACCCGCAGCCGTAAATTATCGCCAATTTAGCACGATTTACCTGTACATGTATTACATATTAATAGATTTCCAAAAATGGCTTCCTTCACTTGGAATTAAATTATATTGTGCTTGGGTAGCGAACATTCCATTAATCTTTGAAATTCTGACGAATGCAATTGGATAGTTGGGAGCAATCAAATTTCCAAAAAGCAAGCAAAATCTCTTTAGTTTTTGCTACATTTAAACTAGCATTATGTGTTATTTGTTCAAAATCCCTCAAAAAGTAAGGGTGATATGGAGCGGAAACCAAATATATAGTCTATTGGACCTGTGACAAATGAAAAAAATCAAACAGAGGAAGCAAGCAAACCAAAAATAACAAATAAACAATTTGAATTGGCATTCTTTAATCATGTTCGATAAATGATTTATTTACAGAAAACACCATATTAGTATTAAAACTGGCAGACAAGTTAGAATCTGAAAACTAAGAAATAAACTGTAAATAATTCAATTCAAAAGCAAGCGTTTTGAACTAATCAACTGAAATGAACGTAAAGTTCGAAATTTAAATGATGATTTTGAGTGTAATATTTCTTCAATAAACAGTATTATTCTCACCACAAAGAGCAAGGCAATGGCTTGTACAGTAGCAAATTGCTCAGGATTTATAAATGTGATTCTGTATGTAAATTAATTTTTTTATAGGTTCACTTCTGACAAAACTTCAGCATTTTGTGTCCTGCGTTTCACATTTGTTAAAAAGCTGACAATCAAAACAGTAAGTCAACAAAGTTCTCGTGGTCACATAGCAGATTAAAAACGTTAGGGTCAAATTCCTTCACGGCATCTTCGGTTCCTGGAATATTGTAGTGCGCATCCTTATGTTTCTGTACATAGACAGTGTCCGGGTACTCTCTCATTTCTTGAAGTATTTTTTCATCATTATAGTTGTTGACAGGTGCAGCTTCGAGTGTTTGGGCAGAGACATATTTCCAGTATTTCTCCGGAACATATTTGCGTATAGGAAGGTAAGGTGGTCTGCTGAAGAGGTCTTGGAATTCGCAGTCTTCAACATCTAATACTGGCTCATAATGGTCATTCCGGTGTAATATGTACATGCTGCTCTCTGAGGCAGAATTTATTGGAGTATACTTGTTCCAAGAACAATTTTGCTCTGTACCGTACGTGCAATACACGTAAACGTTCGTGTTTAACATACTTGCAACAGCTCTTATTTCCACATCCGTACCCTATTTTCCGTCTTCCCACATCTGTGTTTGATTTAAATAATTTGTTAAAGTTTCATTAGTGTATTGTTCAAATATTCTGCGGTTCTTTGTCATGTATTCTATAACCTTCTGTCTGATCTCAGCATAATGAGTCTGAACTCCAAAATGATGTAGCTAAAAGTGCGGAACAAGCAATTACCGTCACCTCTCATCTGCGTATGTTTTACTGGCCTTGCAGTGATGCTCATTTGTCTGGTAGGAACTGTCTTGTGATAGTTCTTATCTTTAAGACCAAAAAATCTCGACTTTTCCTTCTGCCAATTTTCACTGGGAGGGTCAAAAACAATGCTTGTTTCAGCTTCAACTTGAAGAATTCTAACATCATTAGCCTCATATTCATTCCCAACACCTCTAGAATTTTTCCTTTTCTTTGGAGGTAGGAAAGTTTCATCTTCTGGATTATTCCGGCCACCTATTTTCAACTTTAGTTTCGAGTCCTCTTGAGGACTTTTAATGGTTACTTCAGGTTCTTTTTCTCGTTTGCCAGCGCTACGTGTTGCGTTCAACTTTTCACTACAATACCCATAATTTTGATCTTCATCTTTCTTGGGAGATGATGTTTCATTTGGTAATACAGGTGAATCAGTTACAGTACTTCTGTCATTACTTACGACATTCTGTTCACTGTCCTTGACATCTTTTTGCTTTCCACCGATATAATCATTCCTTCCATATTTTGTGGAATTGTTACTTTTCATTTTCTTCTCGCCAGTATATGCCATGTTAGAACTGCGCTGGTCTGTGTCTTGATTTGTTTCATGTTTCAACTTGTACTCCTTTAGTCTGCATCCGTTTACAGCTACACTTTGACCATTCAGTCTATAACAACCGGATTTTAACACTTCTTGAATCGTGTAAAGTCCAGACCATAACGGATTTAGTTTTCCACCTTTTCTTGTAAGCTTTCGAGTGTTATGAAGCAAAACTTGATCGCCCACTTTAAACTGAGTCGGTTTGATTTTAGAATCACAATACATTTTCTGTTTTTTCTGCTCTTTCTTTATATTTTCTGCTGCATACTGCCGACATTCTGTTAATTTCAAAAACATGTTTACTCTTTTGTACAAGTTTTCCTGGTTGTTTAAGCCATCTTGCGTGCTAGCCGTTGTTGGCAACTGTAACTCAACAGGAAGCCTGGCTTTTCTACCATATACCAGAAAAAAATGGTTCTTTTTTCGTAGTACTGTGCTCTGCTGTTCGATATGCAAGTAGCACATATGGCAACTTCAAGTCCCAATCGTCGCAGGTTTTGTTCACAAAGCTGACGAGCATGTTAGAAAGAGTACTGTTGAAACGTTCCGTTTGACCTCCATTTTGTGGGTGATATGGAGACGCAACTTTGTGACTTATTCCCATTTTCTCACAAAATAACTTGTTCAGTTCATTACAGAATTCTCTGCCCTGGTCCGTTATTAAAGTGTCCGGAATTCCGTAAGTGCATACGAATTTAACCAAGCTGTTAATCATAGTTGCAGTATTTTTGTTAGGCACTGCCTCAGCATCTACCCACTTAGTCAAATACTCGGTGTACACAACAATGTACTTGTTTCCTGAAATAATAATAAACAAATACTGTTTAATTATAGTGTAGACGAAATATCACAAATTATGATGAATCAAGAAATGTTTATAAAGAACATGCAATCTGACTTTAACCTTTAGTATTAGTAGGGGTGATAACAAATTCATACTTCGTAAAATGAATTGGATGGTATATTTTGAGATTGCTAGAGGAAGAAAACATTGGACGAATTATGCAAATAATCAATTCCGAAGGTATCAAGAAAAGTAACATAAATAATAAAGACTTCACAAACGAGTGCGTATATGATTATTCCTTCAATATTTTTTTAACAAAATTTCCGTATATAGTTCATTTTCTCCAGCAGCATATATAACTAACTAAATATTCTGTAAGAACTACCAAATCTTTACACAAAACGTTGTTTAAATTCCAAAAAGAATTCGTCAGAACGCAGTTTGCCAATACATGTATTGTACAATTTCTATAGCCTATTGAAATTAAAAGAAATCCGAGTAAAAGGACGGGATACTATGATGTTATTTTCCACTGTCGTCTTTTAGGCAAACTAGAAATTTGTCCACAAGACACGAATGACCCCACTTTTTGTACAAAAATTAAATAAATAAGAATACCCCAAATTATTAATAATCACGTTATAGTAAGTCAGTCAATAAAATAATTATGAATGAAGAATAGCTTTTCACTAAAACATATATTATTTTTGATATTTCAGTAGTGATATCTTGTCTGTAAAACAGCCAATATTGGAAGGTAGACGAATTTTTTCGTAACATTTCGATATTGTATTTAAAGCAGCTAGGTCAAGGATAAAGGTAAAAACTATGTTTCCGTAAATCACATTTTTACTGGTTTGATGCAATCAAGTTGTTGGGTAGTACATACCCTTATTTGGCTAAATCAATTGCCACAAATGAGGCATTACTGGTGTGACACAAATATAAATTCACAGGTGCACAACTTCACATGTTACTAAACATTTGTGTGAAGTTTCATGAATGCGAGTCAGATAATTTTTGGCTGATCGTGCGAAACAAGCTTTCGACATACGAACGTTACGTACATATGAACAGACGGACAAGAGCAAATCAATATGCAAAGGACACAAGAACAAGCAAATCTACCATCTTTTGTCTATTCTAATGGTCCAATCAGATCCATTCCTATTTTCTAGAACGCAGCATCAGGTACTTGAATTGGATGGAGCGGCTTCTTTGTCTTTTTAAGCGACGCTTTTCTTTGGCACACATCACACTTTTCAACGTACTTCTTAACTTTCTCGAATAGTCATTTGCTGAAGTATCTCTCTTTTATCTTTTTGTAGCTGAAAGAAAGTTTTAAAAAATATATTTTGAAGTTTTAGTGTGCTATTTTCTGATAGACGAGGAGAACTTTTGCCGATTTACTGGCGTGATTTCGCCTGTTTGTGTGTATGTGCAGAATAATAATATGGAACTAATGTACGGAACGCCGAAGCTGTCTTAATACGAGGATATTAATATTATGTAGTTACATTATTATGTTATGTATTTATTTTGTTATATCATGTGGTTACGACGTTTAATCGTGTGTCTGATATTCGAATTAAAATTGCTTCATCTTGATTGTGTTCAAAAATTAGAAACTAATCCGTCAAGATATTGGTCAATGGTAAAAGGAAATTTCTTATCAAATATTGTAATATAATTGTGCGTGGTAAACTACGTAGATTTTTAGTCTTTCTCCATAAATCGTTACACTTGCGGTGTGTTAATATCATCTTTTCTGACTTAAATTAACAGAAAAGTTTACAAGCAAGGTGAATTTCGATCGGTTCTGCACATTTGTGAATAAATTAACTCTCTTGCAAAGTCTATATTAAATTGTCCATATATCCCATTAAAAACAATTATCAGCGCAAGTTTAAGTATGTAATAATTATGACTCACGTTTTGTTAATACCCAAATGACCTCCGTGTGGTAAGCTATGAATACTTTCTAATACTTCCTCTAACTTTCTTTCTCTCAACGCCCGCATTTTTGTTCCTTTTCCTTTTCTGAACAATATTCCCTTTTGTACCAGAAAGTTTCTACAGTCTCGACGAAAATTTCTTTTTTGCCATTCAAGTTTCATTCCTTTAGGGTAAGTCTGCTTCGTTAAATATTCCTTAATTTCGTGATAGGCTGAGCGTCCATTTTGTGACCGTTCTTGTTAGCATCAAAATCAGTACTGAGAAAATAAGAGACTGCGAAATTCAGTCCTTTGAAGTTATGCCGCTCTCATTCTGAAGTGATGTTGTTAGATGTACTCCTAAGACAGGCCCCAGGTCTGAATATCTCTAGATTCTGGTGCTGGCCTGCCAGTGTTTGCTTTATCTGTCGTCACCTTGTTATCAGCAAGTGTGAATTTCACCCATGTCAAATATAATTGCTTTTAGATTCCCAGCTAACTGTCCAGTTATAATGCCCCGATTTCAGTTCCCTGTATTTGAAAGCTGTCTTTAAATATGGCATTTCTATATTGGGTAACCGATAGAAGTTTGCTAAAATTTTGACAGCTTTACCACTTAGAAAACGTGAGGAAACAAATTAGTACTCTCCTATCATCTCTCTCTCTCTCTCTCTCTCTCTCTCTCTCTCTCTCTCTCTCTCTCTCTCTCTCTGTGCTGATTCGAGGTATCATGGAAAGAATATCCTTCAGTCTGAATTAACACAGGTTATCCTAGAGAACACATAGAAAACATTACATTAGGCATTTATCCGACGTCAGCAGGATCTGAGTATATTCTAAATTTGGAGGAATAATTATAGATGAGGACAAAACCTTTATTATTTAATCCAAAGTCATTTTCCTTGGTGAGTTTTGCTGAACATTTTTGTTTTCTCCTATCTCACGGTTTGACACTCAATGTTTGCTTTGTCTCAAAGGTATTTGCAACACAAATCGGGGCCGGAGTAGATCAGGGGTTGAGGGGGTGGTGTGGGTTCCAAAATTTCAAACGGTCACTGACTTTCCTTGAAGGGGCACCAAAGCAAAAGTCTATGTGTCCATTTAATCAAAGTGTGCCTAATACCTAATAAGAATAAAACAATGGCCAAATTTCAAGTGACAAGTGACTGTGTCTGTGTGTGTGTGTGTGTGTGTGTGTGTGTGTGTGTGTGTGTGAGAGAGAGAGTGACACACCCTGTGGCATTCCTGAAATGCAAAAATTGCAAGACGTCTTAACTCTAACGCTACACCTTGAAAGTGCACCTCAGGACGTGCGTGGACCTCTGTTGTTTCGAGGGAAAGATTTCAAAGACGAAAAATACATTCACGTCTATCATCACGATGAACATTTTGATGCCATTACCAGTATCGCTCCATTCCTGGGATATAGTTATTACTGTGAGAAATGTGACTATGGCTATAACAGTATAGAGCAACACAAGCATTGTGGATGGAAATGTGAGGGATGTTTAGCCTCTCAACCCTGTCCTGACGAAGGACGACAACGGGTGCATTGCTCAGCTTCTCAGCGCACTTTTGTCAGCTCTATCTGTTATGAAGAACATTTGAAGACGCAAGGTTCACAGCGGAAAAGTGCTTGTCACCTCATGAAATTGTGCCCTACTTGTGGACAAGGCGTACGCACCAATAGTGCCAAGGCACACGTATGTTCAGGAAAGAAACGATATAACATTTTGTTATGTACTCCCCAGCTTTGTTGGGTTGGGATTGTATGTTTTCGGTTATCGTTATCTAGAGGGTGATCGCCGACGGTGTAATTTGCCGGGGACGAGTAAATTCAATATAAAGTGTGAAACTTATGATGGAATAGATAAAGATCTGAGGAGATATATAAAACAGAATGACACGAGCCCCCGTACATGTACAAAACTATAAGATTTAATTTTAAAAAAATTCATAGACAATAAAATTCATAAACAATTGTAATAATGCATTACCTTAGAAAGATACACTTCTTATGATTTAAATTTTTCAAACGAATTTAAAAACACAAATATGTTTTTACAAATAGCCGATCCGTTAAGCGATAGAATTAATTCATCATCAAATCGAGTGACAGTTCGAAATCACTGTTTTGTACAGATTCAATACCTGATAATTCAGCATCTGTCCAAATCACGGCGACTGTTCTTTTGACTTTTTTGTGCCTGTGAGTCTGGGTATTTTCCACTTTTCCCTTTTTCCAAATTCTCAGGTGTATTGCTGCCTTTGGCCTTCCAACTCTGTGTGGTCACTTTGGCTTGGCAAGTTCGTGATACGTCATGTAGAACCCTGGTGGGACAAATCTCGCCTTGCAAAACTAAACAAACGACACCCTAAGTTCTGCTGTATACCCTTTCTGAGAAGAGCTCATAACTCTCTTGTTAATGTCAGATAAATCCTATCGTAATTCAAACAGATACCACGGCCATATGGTCTTACCTAAACACTACGGACCGTACAAACCTAGTTCCCTAAGATTAATGTACTTCCAAATGGCTATTTCAAATACTGGCTTACATTACATCACCCCGGGACATCCGTTCTGGCCTCGACTTAATTACACAAGTGAATGAATGAAATTCCTTACATGTCACAACCATGGAATTTATAGAGAATACACCCATTCAAGTCTCTAGCATATATAAAACCCCACTACATGGTTTACAAACAATAATTTCACATGGTTTAACAACGTTAATTCCAGTCAATACGCACTCAAGTCTTTTTTCGTATATGATATCATCTAAATCGAAGAATTTACATGGGTTCTCGTACTCATATCAACTAAAGTAAGGCAAGAAATTCTAGATAAATATTTACCTATAACAATCAAGACTAACCAATCAAACGATTCATCAAACATATATAAAGAATATCATTGTACGGATTCATATCGATGAACTCGCACAGTTGTATCCATATCAAGAAAATTGATCTACAAATCTAACCAGATAAATACATGCAAATATAAGCAAATAAATCGAACAAATCGTCACACAATTGTAATCATATCAAGAGAATGGATCTCCCAATATAAGCAAATAAATCAACAAATGGTGATATCAAGGAATTTACATGAGACTGATGCAAATACCTTGTGTCTTCAAGCTTTACCGCTAGAATTGTTTCTTAGATTTTTCCAGACATCCAATCCCGTGGATCCTAATTACGAGCGAATATCTTCTAAATCAGCCCGGAGCCTTTCCTTCGTTATTTCTCTTGCAGAAGAAGTGTAGACTAATTTAAAATTGTTGCGATATGCATATTAAACTGATAGTTTTCGAGTGGAATCACGCCCCCTGTACACAGAGTAACCAATCTGAATTAAATACATCTCCGGCCCGATTTTGGCGCCAAAGTTGTAGTCCGTCTGTCAAACGGATTACCAAATACTTATCGCTGGAAAGTTTCAGAACTGACAGTTTCGATACAGATCGGATGTTAACCCCTATCTCTCTGCAGTTAAATAAACAAAGTTTCAATTAAGAACCACTGCTCGCATGACAGTGGCATTACCAATCAGTGCGTTACGGCGATTTAAACTCGTGCCAGTCCCCATAAATCTAATTAATCGTTCACCTATCCAACTTAATGTTTTCTTCATAGATCGACAGAAATTTGCACCCTTACACATTTGTCACCAAATCGTGGACTTGGAACACAAATGCTACATTCAAAAATACCATTCCAAACATGAAGAGGAAGAAGATGACTAGAAGAAAGGGAATTTCATCATTTTCGATTTCGAATGGATACAAGAGACCGGCCTTCACATTCAAATTTCTGCGTGGCTCATCGAGCATGCGAGAAGTGCATCCAAGAGCCTATCTTTAGTCATTGCCCTCACTGCAGCAGAATTCCTGGAGGACGGGAAAAAATCTTTCGTAGACCGAACACTCTGACCGATTTTGCCCAATGGATCTTAGACCCCATCGACGAGACATGAAGCCAAGAGGACATCGAACGTTACGGAGATTACCATCGCCATGCCACGGTGATGGTTCACAATTCCTCAGGATACGATGGACAATTGCATTTGAAATACTATATGGAACAAAGTAACGAACGTCCTAAAGTGACTTTGAACGGAGCCAAAATCATCTCCATGCAAGTGGGACAAGTGCAGTTTAAAGATTCGATGAGTAACTTTGCCATGCCTCTGAGCCGAATGCCTAAAACGTTTGGAATGACCGAAATGGCCAAAGGCTATTTTCCGCACCTTTTCAATACCGAAGCCAATCAATACGCCGTTCTACCCCATTTGCCTGATGCTCACTACCGAAGCCAATCAATACGCCGTTCTACCCCATTTGCCTGATGCTCACTACTACGACCCCGACAACATGCGCAGCGAACAAAGAGAAGCTTTCTACGCTTGGTGCCACACTCACGCCCTGGATCTCTTCGACTTTCAGGAAGAAATGTTAAGGTATTGTCCTTCCGACGTGGACATTTTACGGCGTTGCTGTAGAAAGTTTCGAGAATTATTCATGGAACACGTAGGGATCGATCCTTTGAAAGAAGCATACACCATTGCCAAAGGGTATTCCTTAGTGTACCGCCAAGGATTCATGGCCGAAAACACACTGGCTGTCATCTGCCCTCAAACGACGAACTTTGTCAAACGTCAATACTCAGTCAAAGCCCTACGTTGGCTACATTACTTGTGCGACAAGGCAGACAAATGGATCCAACACGCTCGCAACGGAGGAGGCGAAAAGACCATCGGAACGTATTCGGTGGATGGCTGGGACTTAGAAAATCCTAATATCGTATACGAGTTTAACGGCTGCTTATTTCACGGATGTCCCATCTGTTACCTTCAACATGGCACTAAAAATCAGTTTTTACAACGTACCATGGAAGACTTGTACCAGGCCACTTGTCAGCTGCGCTTGAAGTTAGAACAGCAAGGAAAGTTACAAGCTGGTGGACCCACTGAACCCAAGGGACAGTTTGTTTGGAGGACGGACGGATGCCACCTGTTTGTTGTACCATGTCGAAGAGGAGAAAGGAAAAGAAATCAAATACTTGGACGTGTGTTCACTGTATCGTTACGTGTGCAAATATTGTCACTTTCCCGCAATTGCTGACGGAACACATCGACGTGGAAAACATTCAACAATACGAAGGATTGATCAAGTGCAAAGTCTTGCCTCCCACGGACTTGTACCATCCCGTTTTACCTCACCATTGCCAAGGAAAACTGATGTTTCCCCTGTGCCGTACTTGTGCCGAAACGTGCAACCAAGACCAACCTTGTCAGCACACTCAGGAAGAACGCGCCTTCACGGGAACGTGGGTCAGCGTGGAATTGTTTAAAGCTCTGGACCCGGGATACCAACTGTTAGAAGTGTACGAAATTTGCCACTTTCCCAAGAAAGAACAATACCACAAGGGCGACGAGACTACGTGGAGGCCTTTTTGAGACTGAAACAAGAAGCCAATGGCTATCCTTCCTGGTGTCAGACTCCCAAAGACCAAAAGAAATTCAAAGTGGAAGCAGAAAGGCATCCCTTTAGACCACATCGAGAAAAACGAAGGAAGGCGATTGTTTGCCAAAGCGATGTTAAATTGCTTGTGGGGCAAAATGGCACAACGACAGTGTTTACCCAAGACAGAGTATTTGACAGAACTTTTCCGCTACTTCCAGATGATTCACGACAAAACCAAACACATGAAACACGTGGAAGTCCTTAATGAGGACTTGGTTCTGCTCAATTACGAAGAAGAACTGGACTTTGTAGAAGCCGACGAATTTGGAAATGCAGCCTACGTGACAGCTCATGCTCGCTTAAAATTGTACGAGACTTTATGCCAATTATGAGATCGTGTGCTGTACTTTGACAAGGGGAGTTGCATCTACATCGATCATCTTGGTCAACGATACCCTGACATCGAGGGAGACCATTTAGGAGCCTGGACGAACGAGCCTTCCGACGATAAGATTCTAAGTTTTGCTAGAGGCGGTCCTAAAAGTTACGGCTACGAATACTGGGACCAACAAGGAGATGCACACCGAGTGTAAAGTGAAAGAATTGACTCTGAATTATCGCACCAGTCAAGTGGTGAACTTTGGGGTACTGAAGGAAGCCTTGTAGTCTGGAAAGAATCAAGATTTTAAAGTGACAACCTACCAGCCTCACAAGATTGTACGTTTAGCCACACACCAAATCGTCAGTCGGTCTTTGGAAAAGGTGTATCAAATCGTGTACCAGAAGCGAGTGCGACTTCCCAACCACTTCACTTTACCGTACAGACACGCTGATATTGGTCAGCATATTAAAATGGAAAACGTCCAAGACCGAGAGTTCATTGTAACTACAAGTACCAGTCGTCAGCAGCTCCCATCCCTAGTAAGATTGCAGCGTCCTTGTTGCCCATTTCCCACACACCTCAACGAGAAGAACTTAAAGCCTTGGTTAAAAAGATGATGTCCACTCCTCTTTCGACAGAAGTGAAAAAGAAAGAAGGGAAACCAGAAGTGAAAAAAGAAAGGAAGACTAAAGCCATCCCATTACCACCACCACCACCACCACTACTCTCGACTTCTACTCCTGTGGCACATCGGACACGTAATGCCGTTTCCAAACCACCACCTCATGCCATCAAAAGTTATCATCAGTGAAGAGTGGGTGACTTATTAAAAAAATGGAGAATGTGTTAGGCAGCATTTACTACGATCCAGCCCATCCTGCGGGATTTGGAGGAGTTCAGAAATTGTATCGTGCTGCCAAAACTCGACTGAAAAGTGTCCGTTTACCTCAAGTATCACCCGGTTTATCATGGGATGTTCTACTTAAAACATGTCAGTTGCAACTCAAGCATTTCACCGACCCAGACATGTTTATGTTTTCATAGCAGATGGTGCGAGGGGAAATCTCCGTCGTCACCAAAAGCATGCCATCGCCAACAACAAATACATGTACAACTAAGATCCCAATAAACTTTCCACATATATCCTTTATCTAGACGCCAACAATCTTTATAGATACATTTCACTGGATATCGAGTGAACAGTTTATGCAGGAACGTGCTGACGGTTATGTGGACGATGTTGGCTATTTTGTCGATGTCGACTTGACCTACCCACAACACTTACATGATCTACACAACGATTATCCTTTCTGCGCTGAACAACTATTAGTCTCCAATGAGATGCTCCCTCCGGACAACTAGAACAAAAAGACACGTTTGGCCTTGGAGATACCAAGGTAAAAAAAGCAAAACTTATACCCATTGTCATGAACAAGACCAATGACATCATGCGTTACCGTTTACTAGATCAGATGTAGTCCGATATATCACCCACCCACCCCAAATCTGTGTTGATACTGATGGACGATATGTGGGTATGACGACACCTGTTCATTAAAATGCGCATTTTTTCTGCATGCAAAGCATTCCGGAACAAGCCTGCGTACACTTTAGACACATGCCGGTAATTGGTAACAGCCATATCTAGCGCAAAATTTAAAATGGCCACAAGACAGATGGTTGTGGTATTCCACATGGATTTAAAAGTCACCAAACGTAGAATTTGTTCCGGAAATGTAATGTGCATGTCACCAAAAGAACTCTTCAACTGACGGTAGCTCCAGAGCCTCGAGAAATACCGGTAAGTGTATAAATTGTACACCGATGTGTGCAGAAAAACGTGGCAGCGAATAATCGCAGCTTTCAATGAATAGGTGATATCAGTCCCTAACCCGAAAATCAGCATCATCACGGAGTGGGGGGGGGGGGCTGATTTATCGGTCTAGATCAGGCGCTGTGACACGGACTGGTGCTTGATAAAATTCATCGTGTACTCAAGTTTGATCAGGCTCCGTGGATGAAAAGTTACATTAACTTCAATATATCGCAACGAACCAAAGTTAACACGGACTTCGACAAAGATTTCTTCAAACTCATGAACAAGACCGTCTTCGGAGAAACCATCGAAAACACAAGAAAACGCAGAAACATTGAAATCGTTAAGTACGTACGACGACGCGATAAACTTATCTCATCGGATGCCTTCATGCACATGAAAATCTTTGACGAAGAGTTAGTCGAGATCTAGTCCAGAAAAACCAAACTAAAGCTGGATAAACCCATTTACGTTGGAGCCGCTGTACTCGATCTTTCGAAAATGCTCATGTTCGATTTCCGTTATGGATTTATATAGTCGATATCTGCTCATGTCTGCTCATGACGGATACCGATTCACTCATGCATAAGATACAAACAGAACATATTTACCAGGATATATACGATCACCGAGAATACCTCAGTGATTATCCAGAGGATAACCCGCTTTACTGTACAGATAAGAAAAAGGTTCTTTGAAAGTTCAAGGACAAAACCAATGGTGATCTCATAGTCGAATTCATCAAACTAAGATCAAAATGTACTGTTTCACAACAAACACAGGCGACTTAGTGACTACCCTTGTAAAATTGGTTACAAAACCCCACTTTTTCTTCGACTGAGAGACCCCACCCCGAAAAGTGGTCAAGAACCCCCACTCTAACATACTGCTCAGGTGGGCAGAGGTTAAGGTGTAGGAAACATTGTATTCATAAATAACAACACAACTAGCTATGATTGGTGCATTATGTAAGAGGTGTAGTTTCTGTCAGGCTTAAAAAAAATGTTGAGTATCTTGGCAACATGTGAGATTATGTTAATTCATATCTAGATCATATTTTGTATTTTTTATGATTTTTTAAAAGTGTCATACACATCACTGAAAATGCATCTGTTGTAAATGGTGACTCTTAACCTTGTTTAGTCCCTACAGAGTTATTTCTTTAAATTGCAATAAAGTACCTGGTTCTGTCCTTGTCAAATTGACGATCCAACATTGTTCTCTATGACAGTGTGTGAAAAGCATGCTGAGGTAGGATAGAAAGTATATTTATTTCACAAAACAGTAGCATTGAGGTCTATGGAAATACAATTGGTACTGTGATACCTACAACATTAATAGATATGAACTGAACATAAGGTCTGCAAGTTCAGAATGTTTACAGCATTCAGTTCCAGCCATGCGATGTCGCGAAATGTAATCTGCTGCATTTGTTTTACCTGGTCTGTAAACTACTTTGAAACTGTATGCTTGTGATCTCAATCGCCATCTCTCGATTCTTGCGGAGGGTCGTGATTTTAGACTGTTGAAAATAATTTCCAGGGGCTTGTGGTCACTGATTAGCTTATATGTATGACCAAGCAGGTACGGATGGAAGTGCTCACAACTCAAAACTTTTGCTTCACGTTCCACCTGTGAATACCGATTTTCCACCTCTGAAAGTGTTCTACTGGCGTAAGCAATAACCTTTCCATTATGAGTTAATAATGTGATTAGACCGACATGAGTTGCATCTGCAATTAATTGCGTTTCCTTATTAGGATTGAAATACGCTTGTATTGCGTTATTTGTTAAATTCTGTTTGAGTATTTCAAACGCTTTATGGTGTTTTTCACTCTATTTCCATGGTGGATTTTGGCTGGTTAAGGCTCGAAGAGGCTCATTGATTGTTCAACAATTTGGGTTAAATCGTCCAACATAGTTGGTCATGCCTAGATATCTGGGTACTTCTGATATGTTTGATGGAATGCAGCAGACGAAGTACAAACAAAATTACATTATATCCATTTCAAATAAGGAAGATAACTATATCCATAATTTCGTTACTGCGTGTACTGCATTACATTCCTTGAGTTGATTTTATACATATTTATACATACCATGCATTTCCTTTTTGACGATTCATAAACCCATGTATGCGGAACTTAAAACAATATCCGTTAAAAAATGACCCGGAAATCTGATCAAATTCAACACTGAGATCAGTTTTCAACTACTGTGAATTCAAAATTCAACGTTAAGAACTGACCCTGGGTCAACTTTTAACGTTGAAAGCAGACCCGGCGGGGTCAGAATTCAACGGGGTCAAAATTTAATACTACACCGGCAATACGAGGAGCCCCCTAAATAGTTTTTTCGGTTCAATATAACTCATACGGTGGATACAAGGTAGTCCATAGGGTCTAAAGTTACATAAGAAAAGGGATATAATACTTGATAGCATTTACTATTCGAGATTACTAACCGTCCTGCATTAAACATCCTCGTGATTTGTCATATCGTTGTAACAAATTGTAAGAAAGACGTGTGATCGCATTATAATTTACTATCATTTGTTTTCATTGGGGTGACAAAACAGTCCCCTAATCACGTTTGCACACACATACCCTATGTAGAAGCAGACACACACTTGTTCGTTTTTGTTTTATGAATATATTATTAATGCGCAAAATCATTTTGATTAATTTTACCTGCGTTGCGCTTCCTAAGAATGCTAATGTCTAGGTGTTTCCTATTTGAGCTGAGCTTGCATATTCATAGAGATGGGACGCAAAGTATGCAATATATGTACATTGATTTCAGAGTCCACTAATTTCTTTTGTAATAGGAAACACATGATAATGACAGCAACATAAATTTATTTGAAAAGATCGATTTAGTTTAATCAGTAAATAAGTATATATATATATATATATATATATATATATATATATATATATATATATATATATATATATATATATATATTCTAGTTGAAAGTATTTACTTTCCATGCTAGAAAAGTTTTGTCTCCTGATCCAATAGTCAAAGTATAATCGTCTTATATCTGCTTTTACAAAGATGAAAGATATATCTCTAAGTACAAAGATGTAATATATACCTGTAAGTACAAAGATGGAAGACATACCGGTAAGTACAAGATGTAATATATACCTGTGACTATAAAGGTGTAAGATATACAAGTAAGTACAAAGATGTAATATATTCCTGTAAGTACAAAGATGTAAGATAGATACATGCAAGATGTAAGATACGCATGTACGTACAAAGATGTAAGATAAACATGTAGTTGTTGTTGTTGTTGTTGTTGTAGGGTTTAACGCCATTTCTCAGCACAAGATAGGCTATATGTGGCGGCCAGTATAACTGGTTGAGGAAGAACCCTGGAAAACCCCGGGAAAAACCACCGACCCACGAGAAGCTACTGGCAGGCTTTCTCACGTACCCACGTTAGCCGAGACTGAGACTAGAATCCACGCAGACAGAGGTGAGATGGCAGTGATCCGGAACGGTGAGCGCTTTAGACCACTGGACCACTTGGGACCCCTGGATACACATGTAAATACAAAGATGTTAGATTTGCCTGTAAGTACAAAGATGTAAGACAGATAAATGCGCAAGATGTAAGATATACATGTAAGTACAAAGATGTAAGATATAAATGTAAGTGCTAATTGCAAACTTGAGTGTCATAAGAGAGACGGTAATGGAAACTTTGAAAGAATTATACGTAAGATAAGCATACAATACATCCTGAATAAAAAAAAAGTGGAAATAAAACAGATCTATATAAATTTTGGACATATTTACGCAAATCTTAGGCCAACAACATAATAAGAAAATTTCACCAAAATGTACTACACTGTGCTTCAATGTGTTTCTATGTCAGCGATATTGCACATCGTGAGAAAGTGTTATTTCATGTCAACATTCTAGTCACCTGCATACATGCTTACAGTCAACGCACATGTGCAGTATAAAGTTTCACTGCTCGGAATTTCCTTGACACGTGAAAGATTGCATAGTAAGTAGATAGACTTATACCTCAATGCACAGAACAAGGTCAGTCACGATGGATTAATAAACGAGATACATAACTTTTATTCCAACTTGCCAGCTTTGATCCCAGCAACGTTGTTAGGCGTCATTTCATGCTTATCTTCTTATCAGAAATGGTCACATAAAGTACTCCGATTCATCTTCAGCCCATTGGTATTTCTCTGCAAATTCACCTCGTTTTCATGGTCTGATCATATACATATACGAGCTTTAAGAGAGCGGTAGGATTGGTTTGGTCTATCATGTCACAGTAAATTACATTTATGTCATTTCGTAAACTATCTGACCATATCTGAAAACTAAGCACGTCCGATTCAGATATGCTTGTTGACAAGGAAGTTCTGGGAAATAACATCAGAGATACGCAAAAACGTCTTGTCAGGCTCATTCATCAAATATTAATGTCCATGTCTGACGTGTAAGGCAGTTTCTATTTATTTGTTCTAGCTGACAAAAAAACCCGATTTTGTCGGCACACAATATATTTCACATGTGAAACTATACGGATATATTTTTCACTTCTGAAAATATAATAATGAAAAATAAAAAAATTAATTCGCCTATAAGTTTCTATATTTTACTGTTTCTCACTTACGATTATATATATATATATATATAGAGAGAGAGAGAGAGAGAGAGAGAGAGAGAGAGAGAGAGAGAAGGGTAAACATTTTCTTTAGACTCACTTTTTTAAGAATTTTCTTCTCGCTTTGGGAGTTATTGCGTCTCTAATGGTAGCGTTTGTTGATTGGAACCTGTCCGTGTGAAGTACATTGCACAAAAGATGTTAGGTAGCATTACGCGGCAAGGCAACATGCTTCGTTTTCGTTTGAGTGATAAAACTTCCCCTCAATATACATGCTCATATAAACTTGTCCACACTCACTCGCTCTCTGTCACACACACGCACACACACACACATTTGCTCACTTTTTGTCTCACACAGATAATATTAGGGCACAAAGTAATATGCCTTCTTCTTACCTGCACAGGTATTTAGTATTATGTCTAACTGACATTTGCTATGTGTGCAGAATATGTATGTTAGATCAGACGGGAAACAAAGTCAGTACAGCAGTAAAGAAGTGTGTTTGAAGCTTTTTGTTTTGAATGACGTGTATTGAAGAACCATTCACAATCCTTTGTAAAATATGCAATATAGGTACAGTATGTATGCACGTAGTATTTAGCTAAGCAGGTATACACATTTTGAAATTAATAGGTTCGTCTTTGACTTTCTTTCTTTTCGACAACCCTTCTTTTCAAGTGATCGTTTTCTTCTAGTGTGAAACGGGTGGTGCAAATAAGAAAAGAAGCAAACATTGGTGGTCTATTACATTTTTATAGCTGTTTTGTTTGAACAATTGTGGTCGTGGACTAAACGCCATTTCTCAGTACATGTTAGGCTATACATGTCAATCAGTATAACTGGTGAAAGAAGAACACGAAAAAAATAGAACAAAACGGGAAGAACCACCGATCAACGGGAAGCCATTGGCAGACTCTCTCACGTACCCACATACGTCGAGCCTGAGACTCGAACTCCCCTGAGGCCCCTTGTTTGAACAAGATATATATTGAAGACGATATAAACTGTCAGCATTTTGACGAAGCAAACAGACGGTTGTTTAGATTAGAAGACTGACACCAAGAAAACATTAATAAAAATAGGATGAGTGGGCAGACTGACAGAATTGGAACGACAGAGAGGGGAACAAATAACGTGAATATGGATCGATGAATGTAAAACACACACCAACGCGCAGATAAGATGAAGAGACAAACAGATGGAGCGACCAAGAGCGAACTGACTGATTGGCAAGTGGAGAATGGATGGTCGAGGAACTCACGGACAGACACATTTATAGCGATGGAAACACTTCCAAACAGCTCGATGAACATTTATGCGGACGAGATCATGCACGCGCAAACAGACAGTCCGATTGAGATATTAGGCTAACAGAAAAGCGCTGACGACTGAATGGAGTTTTGGAGTATTAAAGATGTCAAATGAATAATTCGACGTTACCTCGGACTTGTCTATTCAGTAATTCTATGGTAATCGTTAGAAAAGTGAGGGACCGATTACAACGTCTATCAGGTAACAAACAATGAATGTATGGAAAAGGGTGAGACCAATTCAGTACACATTCATTCGTTTCAGAATAGAGGATTCCAGATGATGTCAGCAAATACATATTTTTTAGAGTCGGTTTATGAAAATATCAGCAACACGGTGCCGTGGTTCTATGGTGTAATATTTCCAACTTTGAATCTCTATATTCTGCGTTCCATATTTTGAATTCCTGTACGAAACCGATCATATCTTATTGTTTGCATCACGTTTATGTTGTTGTAAAATTTACTTTCAATAGTAGCTTCTCTGTCATTCGGCATTGGGCCAGAGCCGGATTTAGGGGCATTGTTTTACCATGTGGATATTACGAATTTCCTATTTAGTATCAAACGCAATCACTCCATTAAATGAAGTTGTCGGAAGTATTTAGTATACATAATTCTAAAAATATTCATATATACATCGATCGGAAAAATTGTTAGCGAAAGGAAAGATGAATACTCTATATCATGTGTATAAGGCATGAAGATTTGAAACCGCTATGAGTACCAAAATATGGAAATGTCTCGCTTAGCATGAAACCAGAAACAGGATTGATGTTTAATCCAAGCCAATTGATGGATACACTCACAATCATCACAGATCAGACAAGACCACAATCAAGCTGAACAAGGAAACACAAATGTCAAATGTATGAGTGAAACTATTCTCTTACTTGACAACTGTTATATTTGGGACTAGAAAAATTCAAATTGGTTGAACCGGTAATTTCAATATTTCAAATCTCCAAAGGGATACCCACCTAATTTCACCGAAGACAGATTCAATATCACGCGATCCTGTAATCTTCAATCTGCGAGACTGTCAGAGATATTAATGTGGTCGTGCTTAACGGATAAGAGCTATCTCATTACAGCAAAAGGACTATGTGTGCAGTGCAGAAGTCGAGAAGTACGGGAAAGTTTCCTGTGATCGTATCTGTATTGTTCGTTTCTTTCCATTGGTTCATTAAAAACCAAATAATATTCCAGGCTCACCTACATATTAACCAATTGTGAGAACAAATTAAATGGAACAATAAGAAAAGAATATATGCAGAATGTAAAGAATGTTTAATATTACAATCTACCTAAATATTAACATGCAATGGATACAAAGGTTTCCATTAAGATGGTCTATGTTACTTACATTTATTACAAGTAGCAGCCAGACAGTGTTGACATGCATGCATATCAAGAATAAAACGACGGCTAAAATACTTCTTTATACGGATATGTCTTTTCAAAATACGCATGTACTCAGAGAGTAAAAGAAACACAGGAGATGACATAAGCGATGATTTCAAGGAATTATTTCTAACGAGGCCTACAAGGATATAGTTTGGTGAGGGAAAATAGTTCTACAGCAGGAACGTTAAGAACTTGCTGGAACAGTATAATTTTGGGTATGTGTGAACTTACTCAGACAAAGAGCATTTATATTGAAAAGCTTTATAAAGCTCATAAATCCTAGAATGTGGAAGCATTCTCCTCGAAATGAAAACAGAAAATTGGTTGACGTTTAGTCGGAACTAAATGATGGATTCAATAAAAATATCACATATGAATATATATGACACCAGATGAATCGAGCAAGGAAGAAAGTACGTGAAAGGTATGGCTCAATCTATTCGATCATTTGGCAACTGATACATAAGGAAATCTAAAATTAGAAATTGGTGAGAAAGTTAATATTTCCGAATTCTGGAGTGTATTTTGTTACGTATATGTAATTAAATTGTGTGTTAGTTTTAAATTTCTTTTATTTTATTTTTGTTTTATTACATTTTGTTGTAAGGATAATATTTTTGCTGGATTTGACATTTTTCCCAGTAAACTTAGTTCAATTCTTTTAGCCTGATAACAACGCAGTTCGATTTCTACATTTTATTTTTAGTTAACCTAGTTCTTGACCTTGATTCTGATTTTGAAAACATTAAATTAAATGCTTGGTCATTACCAAGTTCATGTTTAGCCTACGTGTTAGTCTGTTGTAAATAGTTTTATTTTTAAATTTATTTCCAGTGTGAGAATCTGATTCTTAGATAGGGTTATTCTTGCCTACGTGTAAATTGGCATTATTTTTACTGCGCTGTTCGATGGTAAAGTGACCACGTGACTCATCGTGCGGGTCTGAAATGACGTTTTAGTTGGGTTTAATACTCATATCTCAGTAAAATTTTGTCAATCGTAAAATTATACCTTTGGGCTCAAGGTATTTGTCTTGTTGCCATTTGAGTTGATTTTCGTATTTAAAATAATGTATTCACCCTGGAAAATACTCTCCTTCAACGAAATTTGTGGAAAAAGACATTCACTAAATTATTTGGAATTCTAAAGCCGGAATTATATTCTTGGTGACTCAACAAGGAACTGCTGACACATCAACACAAACTGGCTATAGAGGACGTCATCACCTTTCATATTGGAACTTCATGGAGATTCGAATCTGGATTCAATTAGAACTGTTTAGTGATAGGACTTATAGTTTTGAATTCTATGATTAATTTTTGGATTATATTTACAAACCGTAAGTCCTGTTATGTATTTTTAACTTGTTTTCTAAAGAAATAATTTATTTTGTTTAAACTTACAAAGTTTGTTGGCTTCACTCTTTTCTTTTGTTACTTTTGTACGAGCCTACACGTAACAATTTGCAAATGGATACCTGACTATTTTTACCATGGAAATATTCCAAATCAGACAATTAATCTGGGACGATCCTATTCTTTTCAAACTGGGAGACTAAAATGGAGAAACTTGTGTTGGAATGTTGAACGAGGAAAAGGTACAAGATCATTTAAACAAAGGTGAAATTATTTTGAAGGCGACGAGGAAGTAGATACTATGGCTGAGATACAATGCATCTATAAACACTTGCGAACCAGCAGAAACATTATTCCGTTAAAATAAAAGGTGGATTCACAATGCATACATAACATTTTCAAATTGGTTAAAAACTTTAAGTTTTGAAAGAGAAAAAAATGTCTCAAATGTGCGAAAAATGTTAAAACTGTGCATTGAAAAATGAAGGAGAGATCGAATAGGTTAAATCATTAAGATTTGAAAGAGACACATTGTCCGAAATGTGAGACAAGAGGAAAACATTGCATCAGAAATTGAAGGAATCAAAAGTTTGCACATATTGGGAATTTGTATTCATCACACGACCAGGGAAGAGACACGAAACATCACAGTTAAATAACAAAATATTAATACAGTCATAGCAATTGCTGTAATAATTGCATAATTTGTTGCATCCCTTTCTTTGAATAATAGGTTTAGTCTTTCCACTGTAGAAAATTTCCTTCAGATCTTTTCTGTATTTTGTTTCCTTTCCAAATTTATTTTAAGTCTTTTCTCTGTTCTTCTTCATGCTTGAAGTTTGCTTCAAAAACATCTATGTTGGAGCCAACAGCTTCTTTATATCCTCTAGTATCTCTTACTCTTTTTTTCGGAATTTAACCTTCGGATAATTCGAAAATTTTGTGGGGTTTGTGCCCTTTCGATATTTTGGTCTTGATTTTCAGGCTCATATGTGCATTTCATCAAAATATCATTTAATTCGGTTTCCAATTACCTTAGACCATTGCTTATTTGTTGACTTTAATTGCTAAAATCTTTCATCTCTCTTTCCGCAGGTACTTGGTTTTGTTGCCTATGTATAAGACCAATAGCTTCAAACCGAGATTTAGGTTGGATTTTTTCTGTGTTAATATGTCTGTTTAGATTATATTGAAATTTATATGTTATGGTGAAGGCGGGACGTTTGTCTGTTTAATAAATCTTCATTGTTAAATGTTTTCGTAAAATAGAATTTCCCTACATGTCTCTCAACTAAATTAGCTGACGGGAGTTTTCAGCTAACAATATGAGTGACCGTTACATAAGCTCCATTACCGTATATGTTTCTGGATTGTATCCAATCTTCACCTTTACTATCTCAATGCATATGTCATGAACATTGTCGTACCATATCAAAGCTTACAAGATAATCCAAATTTTTGAATAGCTTATTTCAATTTAATTTTTTCGCTTTGTTTAATATCTTGAACATCAAGAACTTTCTCATGAAAGCAACTAGAACGATTTACAATATTTGGATTTGTGCATATAACACCACATCTTCTTCCCATGAGGGATTTTCACAATTTCTTTCAGTTCAAAATCATCTTCATCTTCAACCAGTTTTAAATAAAGTAGAAACTGGTAAGCCAGATCTAGATAAAGTATAATGATTCACCTCAAGTAGCATTGTACCTTTGGGTCAAAGATAGTCCATCGCGGCGCAGTCCTTCACGTTTTGATGACTGCAAAAATTGACTGAAACATCAGAAGTATGGATGAGAAGAAAAAAAACCCAATAAAATTATGCAATCTTTGTATATGCTGGAGCTGCTATGATGTACCAATAACTGCAGCATGTTGTAATTTGTAGTGTGAGATAACTGATTAACGTATTGTTTCCGATCAGCAACAGGAACCATTTAGAAATTAATCTGAAAGATGACTAAATGACTTCTAACGTAATTAGATACTTCACTGGAATATCTAAAGAAGGCAAATCTCCAGATGCACTGAGCGCTTATTTATTTACCCATCAAACACGTTTGTTTTAACAAAGCAACACGTGGCAATTATCAAACAGAAGTAGCAGGTCCATGCTTGAACAAGATTCCATCCAAGTGAAAAAGTAATCAGATCGCAATCATTGGCCGATATGAACATAGGCAGACACAATGTTATAAATATTTCATAAAAAGTTGTTTATACTGCGAAACTATTTTGCAGCCACGTCAATGAAAAGAAGATAACGCCGTCTGCTTGAAGAACGTTTGAACGAGAACTTCCGAAGTATCTCAATGCCTCAGAAGGCATATGTATATTTATTAAGTCATAACTACTCTTTATTAATAGCACATGACTGATACAGGGTAAACCTTGGTGAACCAAGACTAAGATTTCAAAAGGAGCTAGACTTAGCTAAGCAGTGATCCTAAACTCAACGCCATTAAAATTTGACAACATAATATGTATTTTTTCACAGTTTGCTAACTTTATCAAATGTGAATTCCTGTTAAAAGGAACATAACGATAGAAGCTGTTATTCGTGGACTCCAAAGTAACAATTAAAAATCCTTGAATACCATAGATAAAATGAAAGCCGATAATGAGTTACACTTTCCGAACAAAGTTTGACCAAGGATGACCATTCGGTGAAAGAATTATTGACAGAAACAAACACCGTAAGTGCATTTGCAGTATTATTTATTCATTAATTTGCAGATGGTAAAGGAAAAGTGGGAAGAGAAGTGTGCAAACCGGTTTAAATGAAACATGTTACCGTACAGTTCAGTTTTGTAATTTCCGTGCCTTTCTCCTTGAGTAATGTAATATTCTTTTTTCTCCTATCTTGGAAGCAAGAATACAAATTGAAGAATATTTTATAGCGCAAGAGTTCCAAGCAGAACGCATGTTTAGGAAAGGAGACAATGGAGACAGCGATAAAGTATTTTGTTTGTCACAATTCGCATTAAGAATATCAACTTTAGATTTTCCTTATATTCAATATTTCCATTTTCAAAATTGAGGGTGGGACGTTTGGCTTTATTCAGCTTAAATAGTCGGTGAGCAACTGAGTGAGAGGTAAATTAGAAAACAAGAATAACAAGAGGTCTAGGAAATGAGTATAATCAGCATCTGAAGAATGCAGGAGAGCTGGAAATTTACCGGAAAGATCATTTATTACTTAGGAAATCGAGATAATTTGGAGCTGATGAGACAAATATCTTTATTGAAATATGTTAAATTGATATCGATGTATGTGTTTCAATTTTAATGTCTTGTGAGCAAAGTGTCACGTGGACTCTTTCCTAAATACGTATACATGTGTACATGAGTCGTTGTAAATAATTGGCGTGCATCAAAGACACCCAATACAATATTAAATGTACCAAAAAAACATTATAGTGCGGTTGCGTAAACCTACTTTAATGCATCTTGGCTGAAGACACCAAGTGTCTTTGAATAATATAACATTTCGGTTTAGTGGGTTTCTCCCTTGAAATAAATTGAATTCACCTTAGGAGGTATATATTTCTTTCAATAGAACACTGTTACAGCTAACTAGTGTTGCGCCTCGAGTGAGCCTATGGTCATTCTCACACCTCAAATTGCCATGGTCCCCCATAATTTAAAAAATAATCCATCCTCATCGGCACATACAATGTCCTCATGGCCTCTAAATGAAGTGCAACACCGACCTAACTACAAGATTTTATTCTAGTGAAGGACAGATGGCACGTTAGCCAAGTGAGCCTATGTATTCCAATATTCATATGCTTGAATCGAGAACCTCAAAAGAGAATGGGTGATATGTAGCAGATCATTGGAGTATGCGGTACGTATTATCCAACTCAACCACAATGAGAGGGCTCGAGGGGTGGAGTCTTCTAGGTCCACGAACTGGTCTTGTCCGCTTCAGAACTGTCTTAGCGTATGTGCCGGGTCCTGTTGTTAAGCCTCTTTGAATGTGTCAATGCAGAGAGAGGATGTTTGATGAGTTTTTATTGCCCACTTATCACAACCATTTTCCTGGACTCCGAAACCGAGTTGTGTCATAAAGACAGCAGAGCTATCTGATTAAGACTGAAAGTAGATTGGGTCAACGGATCAACAGAGTCCGATTGAATTTTTTCACTTAAATCTTCCGTTCGGGGGACAGGTACAACTAAAATAATTGCATGATTTACCTGGATATCTCTTTCAATATACTAGTACTCCCTTAATTATTTAGATCAGAGTACTATTATAGTTTAACTCATTCATTTCCTTCTTTACTTTGTAAGGGCCGTAAAATCTAATTTGAAGAAAATTTTGAAGAATGAGCAAGAGAGAATGAACTCTATTACAAGATTCAAAACTTCTCTCAAGTAAAGTTCTATGAAACCATAATTTCGCTTTTGACTTGAAATGCTGAGTGCCAATTTCAAGCATAACTACTTGGAAAATTCAAGACATAAAATTTAATCTTTGACCAGATTGAACAGATTTGGGAAGGCCAAACTGAGTAAAGAAATTTATCAAAGCTTTTACTATGGTTTTGGTTTTAATATTCCTCTAAGGAATTGCCTCTGGAATCTTGTTGACGCACACATAATGGTCAACAAATATTTGTTGCCTGACTTGGTCTTAGGTAAGGGACCAACACAGTCTGCCATAATTCTGCTAATTGGTTCGTCAAATGCAGGAATAGGTTGCACATGAGCCTTGGGTATCTTCTGATTGGGTTTTCCTACCATTTGACAAGTATGACAAGATCTACAGAATTTACAAACATCACTTTTGATTTTTGGCCAATAAAAGTGAGTCAAGATCTTGTGATAAGTTTCATTTATTCCTAAATGACCAGCCAGAGGGGTTTCATGGGCCAAACAAAGTATTTCCTGTCTGTAAGATTTTGGAACTACAATTTGATAGTTCACTGACCTATCGTCACCAGCAGGTACTTTGGGAGGTCTCCATTATCTCATAAGAATTCCATTTTTAATGAAATAACAGACAGGTACTTCAGTGGCTTCAGTTTCACTAATGCTCCTCTGAAACAAACAGGATATCTGAGGATCTTTTTCCTGTTCGACGACAAGTGATTGTCGTTTGTCACCCTGATTAGATAAAAGAGAATGAGTATTTAAAAGAGGATAACTGTGATCAATACCTTTTGATTGATCCAAAGTAGGAGTGAAAATGACCTCATCAAAAGCCTGACCAATACATGTGTCAGCTAAAGGAATATTTTCCTTATCAAAATCATTCTCACGAGCTTTCTTTGCCATAGCTCTAGTAACTGCACAAGCTGGGTTCAAATCAGGGGAATTCTTTTTCAATATGATCAATTTTGTATCCAAAGAAGGATTGTCAGTTACAAGTGGATTAACCACAACCTTGTCTCCAGCTAGGTCGTTGCCTAGTAACAAATGAATGCCCTCAACGGGTAAGGTAGACACTATACTTACTGTCACAGGTCCTGAAACTAAGTCTGATGACACATTTACAGAATGGAGAGGAACATTAACAAAGCCGCACTCTACTCCCTGAATGAGAACACTCTCATTAGAACAGGACTTCTCAGAAAAATTCAAAGTATCTGGTAATAAAAGACTCTGAGAAGCTCCTGTATCCCTGACAATTTTAATAGGGACAGGATTGGCCAAATCACCCATGAGAGATCTAGATCCCCTCGACATGAATGGTTCATAATTCTCCCTAATAAAATCAGACTGGGCTTTTTGTGACCCAACAAATGTATTGCTTTCCATACATGACCGTGACCGTGACCTCTTAGAAATAAGAGCATTTGGGATAGGTCTATCTTGATTCTGATGCCTATATTTCAATTTGAATTAATCAGAAATGACGTGTCCTTTTTTCTGGCAATAGGCACACGTAGGAAGAGACAAGGGTTTTGAAACAAGTTTATTAGAAGCTTGATTTTTAAAAGTTGTGCCAGATTGAGTTTTAGAAGGAGTCGTATTAGGTTGAAATACCTTTCTACCAGTAGACTGCTGAGTGAAGGACTTGCTTAAAACAGGAACTTTATGAGTTAATGAATACTCATCATCAGCAAGAGCAGCATTTTCCAAGGTTTCGATCTTATGCTCTTCAAGTTGATTCTTAATGTCATTAGGAACACAGTTCTTGAACTCTTCAAGTAATACAAGTTGTTCGAGACTTTCATGATCATGTTCAACTTTCTTAGCTAAGCACCATCTCTTACATAACTGCTCTTTTTCTCTTGCAAATTCGACATAAGTTTGTCCAGCTTTCTTTTCATAGTTCCTGAAGTTTTGCCGATAAGCCTTATGGACTAACGCATAACTCTTTAAAATGCATTCCTTAACCAAATCATAGTCAGCACTTTGATGAATTGACATTGAATGGTAATTATCGCTAGCTTTACCAATTAGTATACATTGTAGTAACTGAGTCCAATACTTCCTTGGCCATTTCAAATTTTCCGCAGCTTTTTCAAAACGAGGATAATATTTGTCTATTTCTTTTTCTCTGAAAGAGGGCACTAGCCTAATATTTTTTGTAATATCAAAACTTGAATTTGTATGTGAAGTGGAAATGTGCTTTACATTTGCCAGTTCAAATTGTTTCATTTTAATTTGAAATTCCCTTTCATCCTCCTCTTTTTGTATTTGCATCTGTCTCTCTCTCCCTCTCTTCAAATTGTAACTTCATTTGTTTATCTTTCTCCCTCTCTCTCTCTCTCTCTCTCTCTCTCTCATTCTCTTCAAATTGCAACTGGAATTGTTTCTCTCTCTCCTATTTTTCATAAAGCATTTGTTTATCTTTCTCTCTTTACTCTTTCTGAAGCTCGAGCTTCCTTAACTCCAATTCCATCTTGTATTTCATTTTTAATTCCATTACTTTTATGACAGAGTCTGATACAGTCTTACTGACCGAAAACAAAACACTTGTATCTAAAACATTCTTCCCTACCAAACACTGAATCAAAATATTTTTAATTTTTTTGCTTCGTTAAGGAAGCCTTTGCCGCAGAAAGATCGTATTTTCTGGCAAGTTCAAGCAACTCATCTTTTTTCAAACTATCCAACTGCTGCTGAGTAGGACTAGAAAGAAAAGTTTCCACTTTTGATGACATTGTGAAATAAGCCTGATGTTTTCACTAAAGATTTCAAATAAAATGTAAAATAGTACTTGGGATTTAAAACTAGGGGAATTTAAATTTCAAAAAACAATTTTCTGAAATATTTTAGCCAAAATTCATATATCCCAAGGAAGAGCAACCCAATTTTTTCTTGTTACGTGTAGGCTCGTACAAAAGTAATAAAACAAAAGAATGAAACCAACAAGCTTTGTAAATGTTAACAAAATAATTTATTTCCCTAGAAAACAATGTAAAAATAGGAAATAGGACTTATGGTTTGTTTAATATAATGCAAAAATTAATCCTAAATTTGAAAAATATAAGTCCTATCACTAAACAATTCTAATTGAATCCAGGTTTGAATCTCGATGAAATTCCAATATGGAAGGCGATGACGTCAGATGAAGTCGTTGTACAAATGGCAACAATTCCTCGTTGAATCACAATTTATAATGTTCCCGTTTAGAATTCCAGAATAAATTTCCACTGAATGTCCTTGTCCAAGTATTTTATAAAAAGAACAAGCACTCGTACAGTTTTCTAGAGAATAAATTATTAAATTCCAAAAAATAGATGAACTTCAGAACAAGCTGGCAACAACAATAAAACACCTTGAGCTCTCGGGTGTAGGAATTCGACTGATCAATCTACTAGCAAAATGGCTGTTTTAAGCCTCGATTTTAGATCACATGGTGGCTCACGTGACAGGGCGACGTGATCACTAATTTGAACAGCGCAATAAAAGAAAAATGCCATTTAGCACGTAGCTAGAATAGCCCTATCTAAGAATCATATTCTCACGCTGGAAATGAATTTAAAAATAAAACTGTTTACAACAGAGCTAACACGTCGGCTGAAGATGACCTTGATAATAGCCAATCGTTTTCACTCGATGTTTACAAAAACTATGAACCAAGGTAAGCCAAAAATAGTGCTTAAGTTATACCTTTGCCTCAAAACAAAAGCCTGAATTTAAGGGGGAAAATAACAAATCCAGTAAAAATAATCTTTACAATAAAATATAATGAAACAAAAATAAAATAAAAAGAATTTAGAACTAAAACACAAGCAATTTAATTACATATTCGTAACACATGTAATATAAAACTATTTTGTATGTTATTGTTCAAATAACGTAGCATGTTTTATTACAATTAATGTAGTTTTATATAATGTCATACACAGTTTTCTTTATTACATAATCATTCTATCATAGACCTTTGATTTAGTTTTCAATGTATGTTCAATTTATATGCCAGCATCCCATACCCAGACAGATATTTCTTGATTTACCTAATTGAACATTTATTTGTCCCTATTTGGTTTGAATTCAATTTATACCTTATGCTGTATGCGATAATATGTGGAAATTATACAAGAGGGGCATCTAATAAATGTAAAAAAGTACACACTCGTTTTGAATATGTCTGATACTAAAGGATTATATGTATCCCTACGGAATATCAAAACCATTCCTTCAGCGACAACTTGCCGTGAAGAATGAAACCACGATATTTTTGCAACGCGCAGGCTTTGAGTCCAATACGTGTGATTGTACTTAAAGTCAACTTATTGATTAAACTTTGTTCAATTTATTCCTTTGTTGAAAATAACGCACCTGAGCTCACTTGTAATGAAATATATAAAACTCGTCATACATATTTCTATCGTTTGCTCCTTTAAACTTACAACTCGTCTAATACATTTCAGTTTGCTTCTTGAACAATCATCAAATACATTTCTCATTGTGTTACTCACCAAGGCTCTCAAAGCGCCCACTAGTCTTTAATTTGTTACTCGTTAAGGATTTCATATCGTCTAATACTTTACTATTTGTTGCTTGTCACGCGTATCAGGAGATATAAATTATTTTACATATATTATTATTTTCATTTAAGATAAGGAATCTTGTAAAATTGCGCCATTAGGGATAATGATTACTTAAAATGGACACCCATGTAAACACCTTTGTTTATGTACAGTGTTTCTTGAGAGATGTATCATCACCAGTATCAAATTTATGTTTAGATTATAAATTATATAGTAACTCTACAACATTACAATGAGTTCAGTCCATATATGTTCAGGCATGGCATAGGGCTCCACTATATTATATGTATCTGAGTTATTTTCCATGCACTTTGAACACGTTAATCAAAGATTCTTAAGACGCTAGTCTGGCTAATATGTAATTTTATAATTTTGCGGTATAAGCAAGTAAACAATAAAAATAACGTGTGCAGAATGAGTGCGAACTTGATTATGTTAAAAGTTAAGCCTACACCGACAATGGATCTAAAACGCATGTCAAAAGTGGTTGGATCTAAGATCCGATTGCCGTGGTTTCAAACCCACACCGAAGTGAAATACTTCGTCCGTGGTGGATTTCAGACTACACAAAGGTAAATTCCTACTACTGCAATTTTATCAAAGTATTATTGAACAACTGACAACCAGTTCCAGTAGAAGAAGACAACCAATGAATATACAGTGAGAAAGATAAAAAGATAAAAGGAGACGTAGACTAAAAGAAGGGTGACCTTTTCCGCCATTAAGAATAATTGCCCCAAGAATGGCAGATGGTCTGTCTGAAAATTCTACCCCACATTTGATGGAGATCTCTCTTATGGCCTCATAACCACACCACAGACGATAATGGTTGGACTGGGTCCCAGGTACAATTTGTAGATGTCGCCATATGTCTTCGGCAGCCTTCATAGAGATATTCTTCAATCTGAGTCACTCTTCAGCTTCCTTCTATTACCCACCAGAAGGATCCAGGCGGGCCCAGGCGGTTTTTTCCACGATTGCGCTGTCTCAAGAATAGGATTGCAAACAAACTAACAATCAGTAATCCAAGAATCGTGGAAAGTGTTAGTCCAAATAGAGTTATATACATCTCCTAGCCTACTCCAACGTTACTTTATAACTAATGAAGATTGGTGAATTTAGTCAGAGCTACTCAGCGAGCTATATAGGCGGGTTTAAATAATTATTATAAGGTACAAATATCTCAGCAGTGTTCAATTCACAAGATGTAGTTTAAACAATTTTCACCATTAGATCCGAAGGAACAAATTGATTCACTCGGAGGACAATATTGTCAGTTACATAACGTAACAACACTGTCAAATAAACAGCATTGCAATTTACAGGCCACGATAAACAAACACTACGAAAACAATCCAAAAGGATCGCACATGCGTGACGATGTTTGTTTTATTCAGTGCCCTATAATTATATTGTTATACAGGATATACAATTTTCCAATTTTTAAAAATAAAAAAAAAATATTTTATAAAATTTTATATGGTGCATTGGTATTAAGGCCATTAGGATAAAAAGTATCTAATCTAAGTTTCTTTTATGAGTCTATTCATGTCTCCATGCACAATATCTATTGGCATGAAAGAAATATCGAGTAGAGAGTGATTATTGGTATGAAAATGGGTTGAAATATGACAGGAAAACTGAGGATCTCTATAATTTGTTATATGAAAGCGATGATTATTCATTCTCTTTGAAACTTGTTGAAGTGTTTGTCCAGCATATTGCATATTACATTTTTTTACAGGTTATCAAATAAATCATATCAGTTGATACGCAGTTAGTGTTATAACGTAGAGCGAATACCTCTTTTGTATCAGCGCTACTGAAAGAAACACTTTCTCTTATGTTTGCACATTGAGACCACCGGTGTCTATTACATTTAGATGACGAGAATTGTCTTTTTTTTATTTTCTGTCTGTTTAGTTCTAATTAGAAAATCTTGCAAATTCTTGGGTCTTCTAAAGGCAAGAATTGGTTTATTGTTGTAAAGTGATTTTACGCTGTTTTTATTTGATAAATTTAGGAGACTCCAATATTTATTAATTATAAGGCCTATATTAGGTAATGAAGGATTATATTGTATTATGAAAGGAATTATATTTTTCTCTATTGTACAAGCTGCTGTGTTTAAAGCCTCATGTTGAGTAAGATTACGGGCTTTGTTCAGTGCAGAATCAATGATAGGCTTAGGATAATTTCTGTTTGGAAATATGTTTTCAAATCATTCAACGAATTTTGTAATTGACAATCATCTGAAATAATGCGTCGGTATCTTTTGGCCTGGCTATATGGTATACCGTTTTTACATGACATGGGATGACATGAAGAATATTCCACATACTGGTGGATCACTCTCTACTCGATTTTTCTTTGACATGAATATTTTTAGAGATAGTGTTATCAATATTTTTAATTACATCTACATCTAAAAATGAAACATGCGTACTAGATGCAGTGTAAGTAAATTTAATTGTCGGATGAAAACGATTTGGGCGATCAATGAATTTTTCCAGTTCTTCACTTGAATGGTTGTAGATCATAAATATGTCATCTAAAATTCTAAACCAAACAGATGGATTAAACTTTTCTTTTTGAAGGAAATCTTTTTCTAATTTACCCATGAAAAGTGAAGCGTATGAAGGAGCCATAGGACTACCCATTGCTGTACCCAATATTTTGATGTAATTTTTATTATTAAATTGAAAATAATTATTTTCCAAGATAAATTTTAGCATTTTACAAATATCTTCACTAGATAGTGTGCTATTATTAGGATTCTTATCAAGAAAATATTTACACGCTTCAATGCCATCTGTATGCGGAACGTTGGCATATAGTGATGTTACGTCTAATGATACCATTATTGAGTTATCAGATAGTTGTGGATAGGGTTTAACATTTTAATGAAATCAATAATATCTTTAATGTATGACGGAAGTGATTTCATTAAAGGTTGTAAAACACTATCAATAAATTTATATAGGTTTTCAGTATAATGAATTACAACCTGATATAATGGGTCGTCCTGGATAATTTAAAGGTAAATTATGGTCAGTATTTCTATGAGTGTTGGGTAATATGTAGAATTGAGGTGTACGTATGTTAAGAGGGAAAGTATCAAATTCCTCATATTTGGAATTATTATTTTTAGCGATCTCATTAATGCATGTTGAAATTTTCGATTTAATTTCTATTGACGGTTCTTCGTTAATATGTTTGTAGTATTGTTGCTCATTTAATTGACGTTGAACTTCTTTATCATAATCTTTTTGATTCGTAATAATAATAGTGTTTGATTTATCAGCCTTTTTAATCACTATAATGTCGTCATTCATTAGATTATATAAAGACTTAATTTACTGATCTTCCTGAGTTATAAATAACGGGTAGAGTACCTATGAGATGTATTCAGGTCCATTTTGACTTATACTTTCCGCGTCTCTTAGATCACTGATTGTAAGCTTGTTTGCAATCCTGTTCTTGAGACAGCACAATCGTATCAAAATGTCCCCTACTCCCTGCCCCCGGACCCACCTTGATCAGTCAGGTGGGTAATAGAAGGGAGTTGAAGAGTGACCCAGATTCAAAATTATCCCTTAGAAGGCTACGGATGAAATATGCCGACATCTACAAATTGTACCTAGGACCCTGCCCAACCATTATCGTCTGTGGTTATGAGGCCAAACGTAATACCTTCATCAATCGTGTGGTATAATTTTTAGACAGACCCGCTCCGTCATTGGGGCAATTACTCTTAATGGCGCAAAATGTCACCCTTCCTTTTATATACGTCTCTCTCTCTCTCTCTCTCTCTCTCTCTCTCTCTCTCTCTCTCTCCGTTTCGTCTTCTCTTGGATTTGGTAGTCAGTGTTCAATAATGGTTTGATAAAACTCCAGATCTATTTCGTCTGGAACCTGCAGTAGCATGATATCACTTTGTGTAGGCTGGAAAACACCATGGCTGCAGCATTTCACATCCGTATACATCCCACGGCAGAGGGATCTTAGAGCTAACCACGTTAGACCCACATTTTTAGAGCTGTCGTCTGTGTGGGCTTACACCGTTAAAAGAAGGAAGTTTGTGCACATATTCTGCACACATGTTTTCTTCATTGTTTACTTGCTTTCACCGGAAAAATTATAATATTAGATATTTATCAAAATATCGTCTTCAAATCTTTTATTCATGATAAATAATTAACTGTTACGTGTAGGCTCGTACAAAAGTAAAAAAGAAAAGAGTGAAGTCAACAAGCTTTGTAAATTTAATAAAATAATTTATTTCCCTAGAAAACAAGGTAAAAATATGAAATAGGAATTATGGTTTGTGAATATAATCCAAAAATTAATCCTAGAATTCAAAAATATAAGTCCTATCACTAAAAAGTTCTAATTGAATCTAAGTTCGAATCTCGATGAAGTTCCAGTATGGAAGGCGATGACTTCCTCTATAACCAGTTTGTGTTGATGTGTCAACAGTTCCTTATTGAGTCACCAAGAATATAATTCCGGCTTTAGAATTCCAAATAATATAGTGAATGTCTTTGTCCAAGAATTTCGTTGAAGAAGAGTATTTTCCAGGGTGAATAAATTATTTTAAATACGAAAATCAACCCAAATGGCAACAACAAGGCAAATTCCTTGAGTCCGAAGGTATGTATTTACGACTGATCAAATGGACTAGAAAATGTCTGTTTTGACCCGCGATTTTCGATCAAATGATGGCTCACGTGGTCACTTAACTTGAACAGCGCAATAAAACAAAATACCGATTTGCACGTAGGCTAGAATAGCCTATTTAAGAATCAGACTCCCACACTGGAAATAACTTTAAAACTAAAACTGTGTACAACAGACTAACACGTGGGTTGAACATGACCTTGGTAATGACCAATCATTTTCACTCAATGTTTACAAAATCGGAACCAAGGTCAAGAACTAGGTTAACTAAATATAAAATGTAGCAATCTAACTGCGTTGTTATCAGGTCAAAACAGAAAACTGAACCTTCCGAAAAAAAGTCAAATCTAGTGAATAAAGTTATCATTACAATAACGTAATGAAATAAAAATAAAATAAAAGAGAATGTAAAATTAACACACAAGCAATTAAATTACATATACATAACACAACATTCTGTAAGTGCATGGAAAATAACTCCGATACATATAATATAGTGGTGCTCTATGCCATGCCTGGTCATATATGGACGGTATGCATGGCAATTTTGTATAGTTACTATCTAAGATAGTATCTAAATATAAACTTTATACTGGTGATAATGCATCTCTCAAGCAATACTTTACATAACAAAGTGTTTTACATGGGTGCCAATTTCAAGTCATCTTTGTGTCTAAAGATGTAAATAAAATAATTGATAACCTCTGATAGCCTTGACTAGCAAAAAATAGTAAAAGTATTAGACGGTATGAAAGCCTTAACGAGTAACAAATTGAAAACTATTGGACGATTTGAGAGTCTTGACAAGTAACACAATGAGAAATGTACTGGACTATTTTTCAAGAAGCAGAATGGGATGAATTAGACGAGTTGAGCGTTTTTATGGAGGAAAGGAAAGAAAAAGAAATCGACGAGTTTTATATATTTCATTTGAATTGAGCTCAGGTGCAATATTTTCATCACAGGAATAAATAAAACAATATTTAATCAATGAACCTAAGAATAATGCAATGTGGTGACTTTAAGTGCAATCACACGTATGGTACTCAAAGCCTTCGCGTTGCAATATATCGTGGTTTCATTTTACATGTGAAGATGTCGCGGATAGAACGAGTTTGATATTGCCTAGGGATATATATATATATATAATCCATTAGTCTTAGACGTATTCAAAACGCGTGTGCTTTTTACATGGATTAGATGCCCCTCATATGCGATTTCTACATATTGTCGCATTCAGTATACGGTATAAATGGAATTTAAAAAATAGGGAGATCTAAATGTTCGGTTAGGTACATCGAAAAATAAAACTGTTTGGGTATGGAATGCTGGTATGTGAACTGAACATATATTGAAAACGAGATCAAATGTCTAAGACAGAATGGTTATGTAATACAGAAAACGTAAGGTATATGACCTTATATAAAACTAGATTCATTGCAATAATAAAAGATACTACTTTATTTGAACAATAGACACAAAAAATAGTTTTATATTAAATATTCCAGAAACTTTGATACTATTTTCTTTTTTCTTTACCTATATTTACTGAGGCAGAATTGCTGATAATGGTCAAATACATCATTTCACAAGAATGCGATTTATTCCGGTCAGTGCAAGGAATTTGCTAATGATCGAAAGCATCTAGAAATTAGAAAAACCATATGGTCATATTATGATAATAGTGCTACAACTGCATTCATTGCTATAAAATATACTACTTTCTTTTGAACAATAAACATGTAAAATAGTTTGATAAATGTCCCAGAACTAGTACAAAATAATCAAATCCTGATGCTCATGCCAACATTTCAAAATCTTTTATCTTTTCCTTATAAATATTTATTGATGACGATTGACTGATAATGATCAAATACATCATTTGACAAGAATGGGATTTATTCCGATCAATGCAAGTGCCATTGATTTTGGATATAACATAATCCGTATCTAATCTCTATCTGTGATTATAGATTAAACATTTAGGTCATTATTATTTGAGGTAATATTATTTATTTTAATCTGAGTCTAGTGTTACGTATATGTAATTAAATTGCTTGTGTGTTAGTTTCAAAATTCTTTTTCATTTTATTTTTTTGTTTCATTACATTTTATTGTAATGATTATTGAAAGGATTCGAAATTCTTTTTCAGTAATTCGATATTTTCTTTTAGTAAATGTTGTTTATCTAAGACGTAAAACGTGTTACATGAGAATTATTTTTAGTTAACCTAGTTCGTCTTGGGTTGGAAAGTTCGTAAACAGGCAGTTAAAATGATTGGTCAGTATCAAGGCCATACTTTGCTTGCGTGATCACTATGTGTAAACAACGTTGTTTTATTATTGGTTTTTAAGTGGGGCTACACTGGTGTACGTGATAGATCTTTTGTAGTAAGAGATCACATGAGCCATCTCGCCAGACTTGAAATGATGTTTTGGGGGTTTAAATACGTATTCTTAATATTTTTCTGTGAGAGTCGTTTTAACCTCTTGAAGGAACAAGGTTGGCTTTTTTTATTTGTTGCCAGATTTTTTGTTATTCATCTGATTTTTGGATTTAATAATTTATTCTCCTGGAAACTCAACAAGTTGACTTTTTAAACAAAATCTGAAAGATATTCATGGAAATTTATTCTGGAATTATTCGGAAACAAAAACTGTGATTCAATTGAGGAATTGTTGATACTTGTACATGGACCACATCTGACGTCATCGCCTTCCATATTTGTATGTCGTCGAGATTCGAACCTGGATTCTAATAGAACTATTTAGTGATAGGTCTTGTGTTTTCCATTCTTAGGATTAAATTTTGTATTATATTTACAAACCGTAAGTCCTATTTACCAATGTTTACATTGTTTTCTAGGGAAATAAATTATTTTGTTAAAATATACAAAGCTTGTTGACTTCACTCTTTTCTTCTGTTACATTTGTACAAGCCTACACGTAACACTAGGAAGTTATTTTTTCGCTTGGAAATTCCTAAACTTGTTGTCAACTTGAATGTTTTAGAAATGAAACTGACCTACAATATGGTTTTCTTATTGTGTCTTAGTTTGTTTCTATATCAATGTTGTTTTCTTTACTCATTTATACCTTAACATCTGAAATAAGCTAAATCTTATTGTTTTGTTCAGTTTTTAATTTGGGTGGTTTTATTTCTTAAAATTGTTGACTGGAAGGAATAAATGTTCCTTAATGCCTCTTGGGCTAATCATTAATTTGGACTTATAGTGAATTCAGCCAAGGACATTTGGGTTTATATTATATTGATACATCAAAGAAACTGTCAAGACATCACCAAATTCCAGGTAATTGGCACAATAGGAATTTCGAGACTATAGGCTAATCAACACATTCAGTTTTGGAATTTATATGGAACACCACTGGAATTCAAAGTATAACTCTATACTTTTGGACTTGTGATAGAACGTTTAGGACCATTTGGAATTTAATGGACAATACTGTACGTTCTTTTTACATTTCACTTTATATTATCGGAAATAAATTATTTGTTGAATTGTCAAAAAAAGTTTTGGCTTCCGCTCTTTTATTTTACTTAGATTAAGATTAAGACAATATAGTCATAACAAGACACACTTTTATTTAATTAAATTTCGACCATATTTAAGTAAATTAGTTTCACCTGCATGGACTTTTTCGTTATTTTATTCCTTCGTCCTTCCAGAACCATTGATGACGAGGAAGTCCACTAAATGTAAGAAACTCAAAGGCTGCGATGATTCACATTATTCATGCTTTTCCTGTAAAAAGTGTGTATTGTCGGTTACATTCAGCACGTGTGTCAATTTGTCAGAGACTGCACTGTTTACACTTCTAAGGAAAACGTTTGAAGAACAGGGATCAACGTAGAAAAGCAACGATAGAGAGTACGGATGTCTTGAGCATTCACCCTAATACAATCTGAGGTCAGCCTGGTGAGCGACACTATTAGAGCCGTTCCCCCAATAAAGATACGTCAAACGCTATATACTGATACATTTACATCTAGGAAACTGGAGGAAGCTGCTACTTCCCCTACACCATCTACGCAGTCTCTGGAATTATAAGTGTTCTGTACAGCAGGCGACGACAGAGTTTATTAGCTATGGCCAATTTCCCCGTCCGTCCAACTTATTCTGTTTTAGGCGACAATTTAAGCACTCTGCGGGAGTGCCCACCCACTACGGGAAAGTTCAATGGGCGTGGTCCCACCCCCCACCCCCGCACGTCTGAGCATTGCCTTTAGGCCTGTACATCATGGGGTTTATGAATGGCATGAATAAACCGTGCCGTCTGGCCGTACCTCCGTTTGATGCCGTATCGGTTCCGACTGTACCGTCCAGACGTCAGGTCATGGGTTCATACCGTCCAGTGATTGTATGGGTTCCGTGTAGGCCGTTCTATGCCTTGGAATGTTAGCTTTGCCGGAGATGTTATTGATAGATCGTCAGTTCGCCCATCATGACCACTTCCCTGGCAGTATCACTGCCTTCACTATAGTCGGTACAACCGATTGAAGTATCCATCGATTTTGATTTTAAGAAGTCTTCAAAACAGGTACGAATAGCCAATTACTCACGACTTATCAACTTGGACGATACCGTGACAGTCTTAGAGATGATCGTCTATGCCTGCTGATATGCGTTATCTGGATTGTCTGCATCATCTGCATTATCTGGGCTGAGATCTTGATCCCGACTAGAATGATCTAAAATTTTGAGTGTGGCGATTAACCTGATAATTTACATTCAGACCTCGCCATGGGTAGGACTGAGTATAGCTTTAAAGCGGCTATAGAAGAAATTTATAGTATGTTATCGAACTCAGAATGTATGCCATCTGACTCCTCTGTCTCAGTTGATTAAAGCGATGAGTAAGTCAGCCCATCGTTTCATCTCCTCATGCAATCGGAAAATAACAAGGAAGCTGCTGAGAGATTTTCTGGCAAGATCAAAGATCCAGGCACTTCCAAAGCCTTCTTGCTAAGAGTCAACCATCATAAGACTTATTCCGACGCCTTCTCTGAAGATCTCCGGGCCTTAGACAAGAACTACGTCGCGGACAGTATGACCTCTCCTACTTACCATAAGGCACATATATGCATTCTGCACGCCATTTAGAAGCTGACCGGCAACATCGAGGCCGCGACAACATTGTTGGACTGGCGTCTCTGGCGATTTTCCGGCTAGGAAACAAAGCCTGCAGTGGACCATCTGTTAATCAATGGCTAAACTATTAAGAATGATTAACCGGGTGGCCCACCATGAAATGACAAATGTTTTGACGGTTTCCGCTAACCTGAATCTTGTGCGACGGGATGCGTGCTGATCACGCCCTGACCCTGGGATACACTCTCTTCAGATCGCCTCTGCTATTCATGTGCACGATAGAATAAGTACGGAGCCAGGCAGTCTAAGAACTTACTCAATCTCTCTACGCAAAAACAATCGCCTTTTAAATCTTCTCCAACTCACCCTTAAAGACGTGATGGAAGGAAACTAGCATATGCGGAATCGTTCGCTTCTTAACCCATAAACCAGCGGCAATCCAACCCTGTACTCAGGTACTATCTGCTGATCAGTCTTGGAGAAAATTGTCTCTAGGGTGGTGGAAACAAAATGTCTCTACCACCAAGCCTCCACTCTCACCGTGGACTCACGTCCTAGCCCACCCATAGATATCTACCCGGTAAATGCCAGACTCTAATTTTTCAAACAGTGTTGGATCGGTCTCAGTCCTCAAGGCGAGTGGACGGTCCAAAATTGTCTCAGTAGGGTTTCATGTTTCGCTTTGCGAACCCCCTCCCATATCGTCCTCTCCAATTCCTGATGGAAGCACCGTCGGACTCGGTAAAGATAAACCTTTACAGCAAGAGATCAAAGAACTCATCGAGAAGCGGACGGTGGTGATTGTTTGGAACATACAGTCTCTGGGGTTTTTACTTCATGCTTTTTTCTTGCCAGTAGCAACTCAGAGCAATCATGGACATCAGTCACATAAATCAGTTCATACGTCCACCAAAATGTAGACTAAGACGGCCAAATCAGTTCGTTTCTCCGTCCATCCGAACGAATTTGCAATCAGTCTATATCTGACAGACGCATATTCTCGCGTTGCCATCCATCCGTCCTCACGGTAATTCATCCGGTTCGCATACCCAGGAACTTGTTAATATTTTCATGGTCTTCCGTTCGGCTTAAACATAAGTCATTGATCCTTTAAGAAACTACTCAACTGCGTCGTGTACCTGTTCCGTGCGACATCTACTCCTCAGATTGTTTAATGCAGCAGCGGATCTTATCCTGCTCGGTCGCCTCTACATGCACCCTTTGCAGATGGCCTTGCTCACTCAATGGGGCCCCTTTCAAATGACCCCTCATTCCGACGGTTTTGCATTTGATTTGCCGGCTATCTGACTTTTGATGTCCGAGCCTTTTGCAACCGGTAGAATCACAAGCTGGCAACCATCTTTCGCAAGTAACGGATGCCGACGTTTGGTCAATCAATCCTCGTTTCTCTCATTTGGTCGATTCTAAATCATTAATCTTCTCGATATAGCGAGAGATCTACCCAGAAATATCCAGGCGAGGTCGCATTTCTCAAACAGCATCGGACCCATGTGTTCTCTACTTTCCTGGGCTGTCTTCTCTTTCATGCTTTCTCTCTTTCAGGAGAAACTTGCAGCAAAGTAGATTCAGCCCTCCATTTTTGGAAAGAATTGCACGAGCTAGAATACCATCAGATGTAAAGGCTTACGCTCGGAAATTCAGGGACTGGTGCAATGTCAAAAACAACGTCTCGTTGAGGGCCTCTGTCCCACAAATAACTGACTTTTTTGTTTCGCTGTTCGAGGAGAAAACGTTTTCTTCGATTACTATTAAGGGCTACTATTCTATCGTATCAGACACATTTCTTATCATGGCAGGGAGGATCTCGATCATAAAAATAATCCCTCTTACTTCTTGTCCAATTTTGACTTGCATTGACCTAAATCACTCACTTTGTTTCTTAGCGGAATCTTTCCTGGTTCCTGTCTTGGCTTAATTCAAACACTTTCGAGCTCTTTACCAAGACAACGCTGAAGCTCCTCGCATACAAATTTTGTTTCCTTATGGAGTTAAACACTGAATGCAGAGTCAATGAGTTACATGCCCTCCTTTGACCCAATCTTCCTTCATTTTAAAAAGGTGGTTCTGCGTTATTTATGACGCAAATCGGTTTAGGAGCCGAGAACAGGTTGCGGTCAGTGGGCAATCAGGATGTCATCATACATTATCTCTGTGTTGACAGACTCTAAGAGGCTTTCAAACAGGACACGGCACGTACGCTAAGACAGTATCTGAATCGGACTAGACCATTTCGTGGTGCTAGAAGACGCCTACTCCTCGAGCCCTCTCATGGTGGTTGAAATGGGTAGTATGTACGACATACTCCAATGAGCTGTTACATATCACCCATTCCCTTGGATGTGCAAATTAGGTTGTAAATGATTTGTTTAAGCATAAGATTATTGGAATAGGAAGGGTTAACAGGCTACCTTGCCTCTGGCTAAAATTCTAGGAGTCGTTCTCTCGGATAAAATCTTGTAGTTAGGTATGTGTTGCACCTTCAATGAGTGGTCATGAGGACATTGTATGTACCGATGAGAATGTGGTAATTGTAAAATTATGGCAGACAATGGCAGCTTGAGTATGAGAATTACCCATAGGCTCAGTCGAGGTGTAACACTAGTTAGCTGTAACATAGTTCTATTGAAAGAAACATATACTCTCCTCAACTCAGTTTGTAAATTTAAATCTTCAGTTTGAATTAAGTTTGCAACGGAAAAAACCACTAAACCGAAACATTATGTTACTGAATGAGTCAATCCGATTCACTTAGTGTTGTCAGCCAAAGTACATTTTAAAGTAGGTTTACCCAACCAAACTGTAATGCTCTATGTGCATTTCATATTTTCATATTTTATTGTGAGTCTTTGATGCTCGCCAATACTTTACAACCCCTTATGCACACATGTATACATATTTGGAAAAACGTCCACAAGACACACTGCAGACAAGAAATTTAAATTGAAACATATAGATCGATATCATTTACATATATTTCAACGATGAACAAAGATACTTGTCTCATCAACTCCAAATTCTCTACATTTAGTAAGTATTAAAACACCTTTCCTGTAAATTTCGAGGCATCCTGCATTCTTCAAATGTTGATTACACTTATTTCCTCGACTTCTGGGTATTCTTGTTTTCCTGACCCTTAATTAGTTTATCTCCCACTCAGTTGGTCACAATACTATGTAAGTTGAAATGAGCCAAAAGTCTTCACCCCCCACTCCCCGTAAATTTTGAAAATGGAAATATTGAAAATAATACAGCATCAAAAGTTAACAGTTTTAATGTGAATCTTGACAATATAGTTTATCTCTAACTCCATTGTCCCATTTCTTAAACATATGTTCTGTTTGGAAATCTTGCACTATATAATGTACTTGTTGTTTCATGTTTGCTTCCAAGATAGGAGAAAAAAGAAAAATACATTCATACTCAAAGAAAAAGATAGTAAGATTGTTAAATTTAACTATAAGGAAACATGTTTAATTTAAACCGGTTTACACGCATCCCCTGTCACCTTTCCTCTACCATCTGCAAACTAATGAATAAATAATAATGCAAATTTAATTACCGTGTTTGGTTCTATCGACAATTCTTCACCGAATGGTCATCCTTGGAACATTTAACACATAATCAGCTTTAATTGTATCCAGGGCATTAAAGGATTCTGAAATAAATCATTCAGCTTTTCAAACAACAGCTTGTATCGTTATGTTCCCTTTAAGCTGAATTCACTTTCGGTAACGTTAGCAAACTGCGAAAAGGTAACTCTATATAGTATGTTGTCAAATATTAATTGCGTGTAGTCTATGAACACTACTTATGACAGTCTAGCTCTTTCTGAAAATTTTGTCTTGGTTCAGCAAGGTTTCCCCATGTCAGTCATGTGCTATTATATAATGATTATGTGATGCAAACACTCCATATATATATATATATATATATATATATATATATATATATATATATATATATATATATATATATATACCGTGCCATATATCATGTTGTACAGTCACGCATGTAACTCCTTTAGCCTTTTAATACTATTTGAGCCACCAACCACGATTGAATACCTTTTTGGGCACAGTCCCCGGTATTCCTCGACAGGTCTACGCCGCCATTCATCCTTGAATTTTCCTCTGACTCTCTTGCGGGTGTTACTAAACAGTGAATAATCTTGTATCAAGTTCATTTTTTTTGCATCGTGTCACCCATATTTGCGTCCACGTCATCGATTTTGATCTGCATCAACGAGTCTGAGTCTGTGTTCAGCATCATCAAGGTGTCGCGGTACCGCGGTTTGATCTTATCAAAATAAAACTCGTATATGCGATGTTTCGTCGCCTCAAAGCGAATAACCTTCGTTGGTTTCGTGAGCTTCATTTTCGATTTGTTGCTGTGTATGTCAATGTATCCACCATCGATGATCTTCCGGGACTCGAATGCTGGTCGCCAATACGCCAGTGCAGTTTTTCGTATTCACTGTTCTGAACAGAGTAAACGAATCCAGAGTTGCAGATGTTCTCGATTGTTTTTTTGAGCAAGGCATTGTTTTTGCGTTCTAAAAATGTTCTTTTGAAACACGTCCGTTACGCGGACAAAAGAGGAATATATAGTTGAGTTGTGAATATCTTCGTATTGAAAAAATGGTGGTTTATATAGAAATGTCAATTAATAGCCAGGCTAGAATGATAGAATGATATATCCTTGGCAATTTATGTCCAATGGTGGATACATTTAAAATTATACTTATTTAACGCGTAAGACAAAGAATGCAGAGTTTGGATACCACCCCAGAGAGTGATTCTTAGAGGATGTAGTCACTTGTCGCGCTGCAGGAGTAGCGTATTGTTTTAATGGGCTGATAATCAAAATGATTAGAATTAATTGTGGTAGAGTATTGAGTGATCGGTACCAACAATTAATGTTTTATGTGATTATTTCAATAGTCAATTGACAAACGTTAGAAAAGTCTACAGAAGAATACATTGCAATATAGACGATTATAAAAGGAAATAATCAATATTAATGGAAGGAAGGAGTAAAGACCGATAAAGACGCAGGTGGAAGTATGAACTGGATGAACACACGATGGAGAGAGAGAGAGAGAGAGAGAGAGAGAGAGAGAGAGAGAGAGAGAGAGAGAGAGATGATGATGATGATGATGATGATTATAATGATGATGATGAGACATACACTTGATTGCATGATAAAATTAGAGCCTATTTAAAGAACGTAAAAAAAGAGATTTGTCTAGAAAGAAAATTCGACAAAGAAGAAAGGAAGTACACAGAAATTTACTTCATAACAAACATCTGTCTATCACAATACTACGACTAAATAGTAATCATCAAGATGTTTGTGATGATGATGACACTCGGATAACAATTACAATGGTTCTTCTCATACCAAAGGCGGGTAAGATGCAACGGACTTACAGTATTTAAAGTTGAGCATAAAATCATTTTTATAGCGACGGATTTTGAAAGTGGATTCATGTATAGGTACCCGAACAAATTAAAAATAATAGACTAAAGAAGTTTCTGATGAGCGTTAACTTTGTGTCTGACAAGATGTGTGATATGAGGTTAAATGTTCACCTTATTTCAAAGAACAATGTGACATAATACGTCAACTGAGGTAAAATATGATGATTTAATGGGTACAAGTGCGATCTGACATTAACGTTAGCAATACCTCTGGGATTAGATGTGGCATTTCAAAATGAACTAATTCCTTCGCTTTGATGAAAGGACTTGTACTTGTTTCTGAAAGATAAATTTTAAACAAAATTAGGGTAAAATCGGAATTAGTGAGTACATGAACAGAGCCGGAGTTTCTTCCTTCCTTTGTTACTTATATTTTAATATGTTGATGGAGCGGACATAGTAGTGAATGGGGGCACTTTAGGGATAAGGGGACTTCCATGTTAAAAAGGTGACCCGGCACTTTGGCGACAAGAAGAATTTAACATGGGTGAGCTTGTATAGCGACAAGGGGAATTTAACATAGCGACAATGGATTGGACCTGTATAGCGAAAAGGGGAATTGAACATATCGACAAGGGACTGGGCCTGTATAGCGACAAGGAAAAATTTAAAATAGGTTGGGACTATTGAGGAACAAAGGGAAATGTATAGAGTCTTAGATCTATCACACTAACATGGATGTATCTATCAGACTTAAACATATCACATAAACAACTATACAATCGACAAAAAAAAATTAGGTAAGAGAAAATAGACATCTTTTCCAGACATATGAGTGGCCCTGAAAAGGGCCGTTTAGCTTTCTTCTATTTTCTCTCCTTCCTTCTTCTTCTCCACCAACACCTCATCTTTACCAGGACATTTTTCTTATTCTTCTTTTTCTCATCTTTGTCCTCCTCCTCCTCCTCTTGTTTCCTCATCTCATTTTCTTAGTCATTCATTAATTTCTCATTGTAAGCTCTCATCTTTTCCTTTTCCTCCTTGTCCTGCTTTTCTTCTCTTTCCTGTTTTATCATTTCCTTTAATCTTTCTTTTTCTTTCCTCAAATAATTGATTTCCATCTTGAATCTTTGGGTGTTATAACATCCATACTCCACTTTTACTAACATCTCTTCTACCACCCCTAAATCATCCACCACCTCTTGCAATTGTTGCATTTTGTCAATGTGATTGATTGCAATCTTGATTTATTCAATGTTGAATGACGCGAATGACGAACGCTACACTTTATATATCTCAAACACGGACGTGAAGAAAAACATCCCCCTTACACTAACTACACATATCAGATGCCAAAGCGATAATAATGATGACGTAAAAGAAACTATTTTACATATTTTGCTTACAAGCCAACACACTATTGCAAACAAATGACTCCACACAAAAATATAGTGGAGAAGGGTAGTTTTTCTTCCAAAAGGTCACACAATCTCTCACATACAATCACCATTCCTACCAAACATACACACTATCACACTAGCAGAGTTAGTCAGTGTTTATAGTCACACTACTTCACTTTCACATAAAACAAACACTCATCAGTGCAGGGACAAGGATTTTGTTAAGGGAAAAAGACACATACACACACAATATCAAAAAACACTAATATTTTTTGCAACTTGATCAGTCTCTCTTTTCTAGAAATCTGGTTAACCCTGAGAAGGGCTGGGTTTTTTTTTACTCCAGTTGCACCTATCAATAATTGCACCTCCCAAGCCGGGCACCACACACAACGTCGGCTCCAATCCTGCTCCCAATCGATTGTAGCTGTTGGGAGCGTGGAGGGGGCTTGAGTGGCTTCACTATCCCATTCCTCAATTTGAGGAACAGTGAAGACTTGTTTTCTTCCCCTTCATCTATTCCACACTCGCGGATGATGTGAAACCCGTGGATGTTGTCGCTGGAGCTGAGGCTCCCGCTCTTGCAGCTGCCTATCCAATTCCTCGTCCCAGTTTTCATTCTGGGGGACAGCGGGTCTCAGTGGTGTTTGGCTCTTTTGTGGTGTCCTCACCACAGGCTTTACTTCGCAGCTCTGCCTAAGAATGAGGTTAGTCAAGATCCTTTCTTTCTTTTCCTCCTCCTCTTCTTTCTTTTTCCTCTCCTCCTCTTCTTCAAGCCTGGCATTTTCTTCTATTGCCTCCATGGCTAGCTCGTCCAGGAGGCGACCGGCATATTCAAAGTGCATCTGGAGTTCTAACAGTTTTGCAATTCTACTCATTTTCTCAAAGTTCATAGGTCAACTAGGGGTAGACAGACTTTTCTTTCCTTCTTTAGTTGGATTAAGGTTGCATTTGCCCACTATGGCATGCGCGACAGGTTAATGCCCTCATGGGGACGTCTCGCTGGATTGGGCACTGCTCTTACGACGTCACCCCGTTTCCGTGCTTGCACGCTCTTCGGGGCACCTGATTTATAGACGAGTGGGAATCGTAATGTTCTATTAGGCAGGGAGAAGGACCCGGAAGAAGATACCAAACGCAAGCTGGAACGTACCTGAAACGCCATATAATATTGTCAAATTCAACCCAGTTTTCTACATAATGGGTAATTCCTATTACCAATTTTGTGTAAGCCACAATCGTAATTAGAGTCACGATTATATGTAATAAATTTTCCTATCTTGATTTAAAATTTTCAAAAGTACATAGTGTACATATTTATTATTTATATCCAGCAAAACAAGTAGGTCTAAGAGACCAGTAAATTTTGTATGATCGAGTTAGGATGATTGGTTGTTAATTTGGAACGGTGATTAAATGATTGTATTTGTTTAGTAAAGTATTATCGAATCGTGATTTCGAGCCAAAGGGAAATCCCTTGTTAAGAGGCAATGACGTAATAGCCCTAACAAAAAGGACTGAGGTTAATCCGCGTTAGGAAACAGTAATCCCTTCAGGTGTTTGGGGGGCATGAACTTCCATCTGACTTCTGAATCAATTATGGACGGGCAAATGATATTTCCGAGAGCTAAGTGCTCGTATTAAGGCAGTGTTTGGAATTTTGATGTTTCTATGCTGTGGACCTTGATCAGCCCGTTGGATGTTAATGCCAGTAATGGAATTGGGGTCAAGTGGAAATTATCCCCAATTTTTTGAGCCTGATATCCGCATGCAAAAATTGTGGTTAACGTGGTAGAGTGAATATCCCTTAACATTCTGCCCTTTGGTAGGTATCCATCACCCGTCTTAGGTCTTCTATGTAATTTAGTGCAGAAATTTGATCAGCCATCATATATCCAATTCCAGTTTTCTCGGCTTGGTCAATGATGTAGTTGACCACATCTGCGCTTTGATTGGCTGAGTCGAGTTTTCCGTTTTTGTTGTTGGCTTGGCTGTACCTTTTCTGAGATATCTGCACAAATAGGCAAAATTCAGGGTTTTTCGTTCTTTGTTGCCTTCTTTTGGGATTCGTTGACGTGGTTCCAGTGGCTGCAGTGGCTGCTTTTGATGTCACATGTTTGGTTTGTGTTGATGTAATCGCTTTCTTTGGTGTTACGGTTGCGACTGATGTTGTTGCTGTTGTGGTTATTTCTGTTGGTAGTGCTGATGCCACTGAAGCGGTGTTCTGCTTCTCTTGTAGATTTTTTCCGTGCCATAGTAATGATTTGACTTACTGCTATCGATGGTGTTGTTTGATGTGGGTACGGTTTTAACTAGTGATGTGTCTGCTGAAATTACTGGTGAAGTTTTCCTTGTTTCTTGCTTTTTATTTTTAGGGGCTTCTTTTATATTCTCCATAGTTTTTCCTTGCATCTGAGTAACCTCCATTGCCTCTACCCCTTTTGTTCCCACTGGTGTTTTAATTTTAACCTCCTTTTCTCTTTGGAGTGCCTCTACATGGGTATTATTCACTGAGGCAGTTGTTGTTGTAATTGTTGTTGTTATTGGAAAGTTAAGGTGGGCCTCCGTAGTTGTTTTCCCATTGGAATATGGAATTTATTTTGATGTAATTTTAGTAGGGGTTCTAATGGTTTCGACATTACTAGCAGGATAAATGTGCGAATCTCTTGTTCGCTCCCTTTGTTGGGTGCTAATTGGTCTCATATACGTCGGTCGTCTCTGGGGGCCGCTTCTCCAGTTATTGCTGATTGAACTCTCTTCCCAAATTAGCAAGAGTTTAATTCGTCTTGTTTGTGCTCGAATGCTCCATCCTGAAGCGATATTCACGTCTAAACCTCGTATCGCATTCAGGGCTTGTTCGGGAATAAGTATTTCCATATCTAATTTCAATTAATGATTTTTGTGCTGCTCGCACCCAGACTGACGAACGCTCGGAATTATATAGCTGAATCACGGACGTGAAAGAAAACATCCCCTTACACAAAAACTAACAATACACACCACAACCAAAACATGGACAGCGCAGACCTAAAAGAAACACTCACTTCCACTTTTTCTTACCTACAAACACAATTTATTACCATCCATACATATAACCCTAAAACAAACACACTCACTATCCTACAAAGTCAGAGAAACGAGGTATTTATAGACACACTTCTATCCCTTGACTTACAATCACACCAAAATACAAACGCACAAATCCAGACAAATTTGGCAACAGAGTAGTATCTCTTTTCTAGAAATTTTGGGGTAGCCCTGAAAAGGGCTGTTTGCTTTGTTAGGGATTTTGGCAATATCTGTTATTGACGTGGATTACTCCCCCGTCTCACTGCAGGCTTTCCCAGGGGATACGGTCTGCTTCTGCAGAAGAAGAAGGAGAACTCCTTCGTATCGACACGACAATCCACAAAACCTCTTTCTTGCTCCAGCTTCTGTTGTTGTTGCTGCTGTTGCTGCTACTGAAGTCTGTATTTTTCTGTCCACTCCTCTTGCTTCTTTTTAATTTCTTCCCCAAAGATCTCTTGTATTAGGTCTTGTGCCACTTTAAGTAGGCTGCCATTCTCTATTTCTCCCGGCGTTTGTATATTTTGCCTGACAGGATGTAAATTGACGTCGGCTTCGTTCATTAAAAGAGCATATATTTATATACTATTCATTTTTTTTAAAACAAAAAACAGACAATCATTTTTTTTCATAATGCAACATTTTTATTCAACCAACAAACAATCAGCAAATAATAAAACTCAATACAATATCAGCGATTTTTTCAAACATCAACTTAGACTTGATGTAGGTCATTTGGCCATTGATGCACATTGTGTTTCCTAGCTAAATACAAGAGATATCCACAATGGTCACAAAATCATCTTTCTACTTTATCATCATTTCTAGATCAAAATAAGTCACTAAATGTTGTAAAGGATATCCAAGACTGCGTTGATGAAGAAAATATACACAATATTGTCCGCACACCATTGAATCTGTGCCATGTAATTTCAAATTATAGAAGAAAACCGTCCTGGCGATGATGTCGTCTTCCAAAGATGGTAATCCATACGAATCGAAATACTCCACACAACCATCGTTGCGAAAGTAGACGGCTACCCAGTTAGTTCCTGGGAAATAACTGTCGTCGGCGTTGATGCCATAAGCTTGATGGTCCTTAGGTTTGCGATCAGGAAGTTCGTCTTTAGCGCACACCACAGGATTCCAAGAAGCAGTGTTTCAAAAGGTAATAAAATTCCAGATATTCTTTTTGTTTGTCTTTCATCGGTAATGATAAGTCATCAGTTTAATCCTAACTTTTTTCTTGAAAATATCTGTGGAGTAAACGGTTTTTCGCAGCGATTCGACGCGTTGGATCTCCAGAGTAGTCGATGGAGGGGAGGAATAGTCACGCAAGTCTTAATACCACTGATGCAACACGGATTCTTCCGAGACGTGATCCCAAGCTTCATCCAGATACTCGTCCAATTTTTATTCTTGACTCATCGACATGCATTTATCATGTTGATTTTGACTGGGATGATCGTTTTGACATCCATAGCAATGTTTGTTAGTCAACGGTGTAATTGTTTCCTCCAGACGTTTCGCAAAACAGGAAGCTAAATGTTCTTCTTGTTCTGGCCATCGTGGCATCACCTTGCTCTCTTCATCACTGTCTTTTTGTGCGTGGAAGGGGTGGTTCTACGTCCAACAAATAGTCGGTCCCCATTTCCAAATCGTCTCCACTGTTCAAAGAGAGATAAGATGCTTCCATAACTTCTAACAGTCTAGAATTACTTCTCTCAAACTGTTGATTTCTAGAGTATTGTCGAATTCGGCATAGGATAAGACGTTCACCATGTTGGGTAGAGCTTCTTCAAACTGAAGTTCCACACGAAGTTGATCTGATTTTATAGGGCGGAAATGTCCTTCGTCGCTGCCTTGGTCTGGTCTGGAGTGAAATCAAAAGCCCACAAGCGTAGCCTCATACATAATCGTCGTACGAAATATCGTGACTGCTGTTGGTCTCTAACAGTCCAGTAGCTTCGTACAGGGACAAATACGATCTAAAGTAATTCTTCTGGGTAAACGTAGGTTCAAAGTGTCTGGTAATATTCGGGCTGTCATTTGATTTCAATTTCGAAGAGGAGATGGGATGAAATTCTAACATTGGGATTCTTTCATCGTCATCCTAGTGGGTGGCATGGCAAACAGATCCAGTTCCCACTTGAAACATTCGCAAGTCTCTCGGTGCATCATTTTGTTCTCTCTGTTGTTTAATAATCGAAAACTTCTAATTCTCTAACGGTTCATGTTTTCTTTGTCTTTCTGGCTACGTGTGTCTTCTGGAGGGGTGTCTTCGTCGTCGTCTCTTTCTGTCTTGTCCTTGCTGTGGCGAGAGGAATATCACGAATGCCTGACTCTGCAGCGTTCAGCGCATTTATAGGAGTTTCTCGTCGACCCAAAATGTCTTTTCCAGTTTGAAGCAAAACATTTTTGCTTGCTCTCATGAAGGCTTCTTTGGGATTTTGTTTGTCGATGATATAATTTTGGAGAAATTCTTTTCCGTGCTTCAAAACGGCATCTTTCAAAGGGTGCAATACTCGCGTTATCATTGGTGTCAAGACGTTGGCCACCGAATGAAACGCAGATTTCAGCATATCTCCTAAACCATGTCCTCGCTGTCAAGCGACTCCTCGGTACACATAATACATGACTTACAAGTCGTTAGAGAATAAGTTTCGAAAATGGAGTTTCACCGTGACTTTCACTTTCGAGAATGGAATATTTTGTCCCAGATCTCTTTTTATAATAATGTTGACACTGTCGAAATACGACGTACTGATGGGCAAATAACGAGGGTGTAAAAGTTCGCGGTGAACCTAATAGGTCCTTCCAGTTTACTCGTTAGCAGTCTTGGCAGAATCCACTTTGAAAGGCATGACTTGTAGTAACGGTGCGGCTGTGTTTCCCACCACGTTGTACTCCACCACATCGGGGCACACAAAGATCAAATTCAGTCCTTCATTCAGTTCTACCGGGTGACGAAATAACTTCAAAAATCGGCCGTTGCTGAAAATGCTGATGTCAGGGGAAACCTAACCATTAGATAATGTGATCTTCTCTCCACCCAACATGTCAAACAAACTGAGATTAAAAGTAATGGACAACGTTAGGGCATCCGTAACAATTCGATGGTCCAGTTTGATAAGCAACCTTTGTTGAAAGTGCATTTGGTTTTACCAATGCGCACCCAATCTCCCGTCGTTAACTCTCCACCTTTCTTGGTCAAATGTGGATTGGGAGGTAAATGTGGGGTGCGTTGTTCTTGCCAACAATGGAATTCCATCCATCGTTTGTAAGGGCTAAGGTCAGCTTTCGTCCTTCCATCAGATTCCAATGTACACGCATGAGATCTTTTCACCCAAGAGGTCCCATTTATCTTCTTAGTCTTTTCTATCTTCGACCGCTTTGTGAAGCATGAGCTCCAAGGAGTCCTGAAATCATAGTTCCCGATACTTCTTTCACCAAGGGTTCTAATTACAGGTGCAAACATCCACCTTGTTGCACCAACATCTTTTTCTTTTGACGAATGGGGATTTTCTTTTTGACCCCTTGGGGAAGAACGTGTCGATGCTTGATCAAGTGTTTTTTTCTGATCCTTGGACAAAGGTATCGTTCCTTTCAAGACTTCAGGCAACATTCACACACGGTATTGATGGAGTCTTTCGACGCTGTTTGAATGAGTTGTTTTCTCGTGGGTCGAGGGGCTTTGGATTGAACTGACAATACGTTCCAATGTTTTGTCTAAACGAGGAGCCAGTCCTTTCCTTTTCTTTCCTTTTGGGACAGAAGTGGGACAATTTCTTGAGGGTGACATCTTTGTTCGTTCCGGAGCACACACAAAATACACTAAAGTTGATGACGTGGCTTGGGAATGTCAAGTTGCGTCCGGGTCAGGGTGTCTCTCTTGCGGAAACAAGCTGTTTGCTTGGGTCATTTCTTCAGATTTTTCTTTTTCTGGGGACTTTCTTTTTCTGGGGATGTGACCTGGTCTTCACACGGCTGTTCTTTTTCTTCTGGGCAGGTTTGCCGTTTTGGGGAAAGGCTTTTTTCTTGGGGTCACTGCTGGAGCATTTGGACCCCATTTTAAGAGGGAGCGAATGATGACACCTCCTAAAAAATCGCTACCTCCACGTTTCAAAATGATTTGCTTTTTGGTTCATCCCAATTTTAAAGCTAAAAGAGACAAGGCAAGAGTTTTTATACTTTTCCAGGACTCTTTTATTCCAATTTAAAATTGGACACGAAAGAAAAATAAGAGCCAAATGTTAAGTACACCGATAAAATACACATCGAAACGATCAGAGTGGAATACAAACACATCACTGAACAATATTTTTTTGTAACGAAAGTGTGGTGTCCAAGGGACACTTGGTAATGTTCGTATATGGCTAACACAGGTTTAAAGGTTACATTTTTCACACTGAGCCACTTCTTTTATCCAAGCCTCAAAACCAAAACTTTTCCAGTAACGTACATCTTGCCATTGAGGGTGTAAGAAACAAGCCATACACACATCTTCGTAAGCATCCTCAGTGACTGAAAGTTGACGAATCTTTTTTTTCCCTTAGAGGTAGAGAATTATCGAGATGAAAGCGCAAAGCTTTTAACAGAATGAGTCTCTCGTGTACATTTAAGGTACCAACCTCATGTTTTCTTGTGGTAGGTTCAGGTCGTAAAGAGCCCACAAGGAATCTGCTGGTAAACTAAATCCCAGAAAGGAAGTTACTAAGACACACACCACACGACGACCCAAATTCAATGGACATTTCTCGTAAAATGTGTTGGTAATCATCCACACTCTGAATAGTGTCATTGACTTTCTTCCACGGAATTTGTTGTATCACGAATGATAAAGGTCGTGGCATGGTAGCAAACTTTTATGCCATCTTTTGTTGGGTGTAATAAATGTACCTTTTGCACAGAACTGATCGTACTCCAGTGGTGTATCCATATTGTTTAGTCACTAACTAGCGCATCACACGTCTCACAGAAGTTACCTCTCCAACCAAGATTAGTCCGTGTAAAAGATGTTGGTAATCCTCTAACTCTTCCACTGGAATTCGGTGCAGTATGGACACTTTGTAAGTAGAATCAGTAGCATCTAAAGCCTTCTGACCCTCGGGCAGTTTAACAATGTCTGACCATTGGAACGCTTTCAGCAGAATCAATCCTCTTTTAACATTCAGGTACCAGTGGTTCAAACACTGCTGACGATAAGGATCAATAGTTCTTTGCGTTTCACTTGTTTTTTGACGGATTCTTGGTAAATACGTTCTCTCAACTCTACAGGCAAACCACGAATGTTCTCTTGTAAAGTATCTATGACCATGTCAGCAAGTATTTATACCCACGTTGGGGGGCACTTCTAATTCTCCTTACTATATTAAAAGCTTCTCCTAGAGCGAAAGTGATGGACGTAGTGAGTAATTTCTGACCACTGCCATTCCGGGAAACGGTCAAGAATGTCAATAACTCTTCTAAGGTAAATGATCTTAAGCGGAATACTCCAAAGAACGCAGATTTGATCCAGTGAAATCTGACGAGTTTGTTGACTTTTGTCACTTTCAACTGGTGAATTTCTCGACACAAAAGTTCTACGCTCACCAGTTGAGATTTTGCTCTGGCAAGTCTCTGCCAAACTTCCTTGAAGATCTTCTTTTGCAATCATTTGGTAATCCTTGAATATTACTTTTCAAATGGGGTTTAAATACTTGCCTCGGTGTTGTCCAACTTTTGACCCCTAGCCAAGCTGGTTTCTTAAACGACATAGTATGCCACTTCAATTGCTGAGGTCCCACTGAAGGTAGGTAGTGACAGTGTGGAGATCATTGAGCATGCTCCTTGTAAGCCGAATCTTTTTGCTCCCACTCGTGAAGTGACACACCGCAACTGAATCACTTGACTTTATCACCTTCGCCCAAGTAGACAAATCCAGCTCTAGTTAGTTCTTTGTGGGTAGGTCCTCCCACATATTTGGGCCACTTTCCATTGAAGGTTTGTATTCGACTTTCAAAGTCTTAGTATCCACACATGCACAAAGGCAACGAATATTCTTCTCTCACAGGTTAATTTCGATGAATTGTTGGTAATACCCGTAGTAGTTGGCACAGGCATGGATGACATCAGTAGGGTGGTAGATGCACAATAGTATGACGTTGAGGAAGAAAAACCAATACAGTGATAAGATGTACTGTAACGAGTGGCATCGATTTCGCATCCCTCAGGTTTGACACTACAGCATCACTTTTCATAGTAGGTGTAGTAATAGTCATAGCAAAGTTCCCATAATATTGTGCTGAATAGCTGAGGTCGCAGCGTATGGCATCGTTGCAATAGCAAGGCACAGCATCGTACTCGACTTGAGAATCACTAGTCTTGAACTGTTAATGTCTGAACTTGATTTGTGTTTCTCTGAAAGAATTCATCTTTCTAGCTTAACGTTTGTAGTCACAATGAACTATTGGTCTTGGACGTTTTCCCCTTTTTATACTAGTCGTTATGAAGTCTCGAGCTTGTAAATCTTTCTTTTATGCCTAGTTTTGGAAGTCTTCCTTTTTTCTTCCTGGACAACAGTACTACCTTCTCTAAGGTACCGTCACACATGTACCACAGTTTGATGGGTGGAAAGGCCATAGAAAACTACGGACAGTGCGCAGACCATCAAGTATATTCCAGAATAGCAGAATTTTTATAGATACATTGATCAATACGCGATGTCAGACCACAACTGAAACACTGTACTTCGTATCCCAATCCAGTCTCAGGTCCCAAGTAGACAAATCCTGTTCTAGCTAAAACGTTCGGAGTAGGTAATCCTTCCCTATCCTTAGGCCATTTCTTAAATGTTTCCATTCGGCTGGCACAATCACAATAGCCAGGCAAGAAGACATGAAAAATGTATTGTTTGAACTTGGAGTTCGTAGTAGGTCTCTCCCTCGATTCTTGTTGTGTCGAAGTCATCCTTCTTGTTGGTGGCTATCCTCTTGGAGCCACGTTTATACCAGAGTGCCCATACAGTAAAGTGGAGTGGTTGGGAAGCCTCACTCGCTTCTGATACACGATCTGATACACTTTTTCCAAAGGTTGACTGAAGATTTCATGTGTGGGTCAACGTACAATCTTGTGCGGCTAGTAGGTGGTCACTCTAAAGTCCTGATCCTCTCCAGATTGCAACGCTTCTTTCAACACGCCAAAGTTCACTACTTGACTGTTGCAATCATTTAGAGTCAATCCTTTAACTTTGCACTCGATGTGCACTTCTCCTTGTTGATCCCGGTATTCGTAACCATAAATTTTACGACCGCCGCTAGCAAAATGCAGAATCTTGTCCTCGGGGTTCTCGTCCGTCCAGGCTCCTAAACGGTCTCCTTCGATGTCAGGGTGACGGTGATCAAGGATCGATGTAGATGCAACTGTCCGTATCAAAATACAGCACTCGATCTCCTTATTGCTCTAAGATTTCGTACAATTTTAAACGAGCATAGGCTGTCACGAAGGCCGCAATGATGACATTTCCAAAATCGTCGGCCTGTATATACTCCAGGTCTTCTTCGCAATTGACTAAGATTAAGTCTTCATGAATGACGTCCATGTGTATTTGGTTTTGTCGTGAATCATATCGAAGTAACGGGAAGGTTCTGTCAAATACTCCGTCTTGGGCAAACACGGACGTTGTGCCCTTTTTCTCCACATTCAACATTACCTTGGCAAACGAAGGCCTTCACTCGTTTTTCTCGATGTGGTCTTAGGTGATGCCTTCCCGCTCAAAGTATTTCTCTTTGAGTTTCTCTTGGTCTTCGGGAGTTTGACACCAGGAAGGAAAGCCACTGACTTCTTGTTTCAGCTTCAAAAAGTCATCCGCGAAAATGCCTTTCTGAATCTCGTCACCCTTGTAGTAGTGTTCTGTCTTGGGAAAGTGGTAAATGTCGTACACTTCTAACAGTTGGTATCCCAGGTCCAGGAGTTTAAACAATTCTACGCTGACCCACGTTCCTGTTATTGCTCGTTCTTCCTGAGTGTGATGACAAGGCTGACCTTGTTTGCATTCTTCGGCACAGGTGCGACACAAAGGAAACATCAGTTTTCCATGACAATGGTGAGGTAAGACGGGATGATACAAATCCGTGGGAGGCAAGACTTGCACTTGATTTATCCTTCGTATTGGCGAACGTTGTCCGTCGGCAATTATGGATGCCCTGCAAAAAAGTGACAATATTTGCACACGTAAGGATACAGCGAACACACCTCAAAGTATTTGATTTATTCTCCTTTCTTTTAGTCGGCGTGGTACAGCAAACAGGTGGCATTCGTTCGTCCTGCATACAAACTATCCCGGTGGTTCAGAGGGTCCACCAGCTTGTAATTTTCAATGTTGCGTTCAAACCTGTGATCGGTTTTTCGAACGGTGATCTCAGCCATCCATCGAATACGTTCGGATGGTCTTTTTGCCTAATCTGTTTCTGGCATATTGGATCCATTTGTCTTCCTTGTCGCACAAGTAATGCAACCAGCGCAGAGCTTTGACCGAGTATTGACGTTCGACAAAGTTTGTAGTTTGAGGGCGTATGAAGCCAGGGTCTTCTCCGACAGGAATCGTTTGCGGTACACTAAGGAACACGATTTAGTGATGATGCAGGCTTTTTTGAAAGGATCGATCCCTCTGTGCTCCATGAATAATTCACGAAATTTTCCACGGTAACGCCGTAAAATGGCAAAGTCGGAACGACAATACTTTAAAATTTATTCCTGAAAGTCGAAGGGGTCCGAGGCGTGAGTTTGTTACTAAGCGTGGAAAGCTTCTCGTTGTTCGGTGCGCATGTTGTCGGGGCTGTAGTAGTGAGCATCAGGCAAATATGGCAGAACGGCACTTTGATTGGCTTCGGTACTGAAGAAGTGAGGAAAATAGCCTTTGGCCATTTCTGTCAATCCAAATGTTTTAGGCAGTCGGCTTAAAGGCACGGCCAACTAACTCATCGAATCTTTAAACTGGACTTGTCCCACATGCATGGAAATTAGTTTATCTCCGTTCAAGGTGACTTTAGGACGTTCTGTGCTTTGTTTCATATAGTATTTCAGAAGAAATTGTCCATAGTACCCCGAGAAATTGTGAGCCATCACAGTAGCATAACTATGACAATCTCCGTAACGTCCGATGTCCTCCTGACTCCACGTTTCGTCGATGGGGTCTAAGATCCATCGGGCGAAATCGGCCAGCGTGTTAGGTCCCCAAAATATTCTTTCACGTCCAGGAATCTTGCTACAATGAGGGCAATGACTAAAGTCAGGTTCTTGGATGCACTTCTCGCACGCTAGATGAGCCACGCAGAAATTAGGAATGTGAATGCCAGTCTCTTGCATGCATTCGAAATCGAAAAAGATGAACTTCCCTTTCTTCTGGTCATCTTCTTCCTCCTTCTGTTTGGATTGGTATTTTTGAATGTAGCATTCGTGTTCGATGTCCACGATTTGGTGACAAATGTGACATCGTTTCTTTCCTGGACAGACGTGTGCATTGGCACAATTGGTGCGTATGACTTGTCCACAAGTAGGGCACAATTTCAGGAGTTGACAAGCACTTTTCCGTTGTGATCCTTGCGTCTTCAGATGTTGTTGGTAACTGGTGGGGCTGACAAAAGTTCGCTGACAAGATGGGCAATTCACTCGTTTTTCTCCTTCTTCAAGACAGGGTTTAATGGCCAAACATCCCTCACATTTCGATTCACAATGCTTGAGTTGCTCTTGATTGTTATACCCATAGACACATTTCTCACAATAATAACTGTATCCGAGGAATCCAGTGATACTGGTAATGGCATCGAAATGTTCATCGTGATGATAGACGTGAATGTATTTTTCATCTTTGAAATATTTGCCTCGAAACAACAGAGGTCCACGCACTTCTTGAGGGTACACCTTCAATGTGTAGCGTAGAGCCAAGACGCCTTGCAATGTTTGCATTTCGGGAATGCCACAGGGTGTGTCTTTGGATAGGCCAGCTTGCTGTAACAGTAGTTCTGCTATACTTCATTGTTTGGCTCGGCCCGATCGTTGAATATTTTTCCAGGCTCTTTTCCATTCTGCCGTGTCGTTCCTTTCGGCATAAGTTAGTCCCATCACAATGGCTCGGGTTAACACATCTTGTCTTGAGCGTTGTTAATTTGGACGAGGTTGTTTTGTTGTTTTTTTCCGGGGGGGGGGGTTGGTGCTACAAAGGTCATCCACCAATAACACCTTTTTACGTCCGGTCCGTTTTGGAAGAGAAACGTGGGTCATGTACCGTGTCGCTTTTCCACCGGTGAGGTGAAACTTGTTGTTGGGTTGCTGCACGTGTTGAATCTTGTCCATGATTTTAGTAGGTGTCCATTCTGCAGTGCTGTTAACTCGATCGAAACAGGGGACCTCAAACTGTCGTGATAAATGGAAAGTCTCAAGCGATCGTCTTCTTTGGCTTGACATTGTTGTTAACAAAGAATCTAACAAATTGCCGTGTACGTGTAGGCCGTGGTTCTAAATTTTCTAGAGGAGCGTTTATCCGCCTCTTGAATGTGGTAATAGTTTTTAGGCGTTGCTGGTGTAGGTTGGTTTTGGCGTAGACTCTCTCTACCTGGATGCAGACGTAGCAGGTGTGGATTCTGGCTCACTCATGTCTTCTTCAAAATCGCTGGCATGAATTGGATCCAAGATTTCAGCTAATGTGCGAGGAGTTTGGTCACGTTTCTGCCTCTTACTTTCTTCTCCTTTCTCCACTAAATTGTGCGATCGTTTCGTCTTGATTGCAAAAGGTCAAATCACTAAATTTTAAAGGCGATGGTCCCCTATATTTAATGTAAGGTGAGTGTCTTCCCTGTATAAAGGGCCAGTGTCTTCCCTCAGAGTAATCATTTTCACTTTCAATCCTTCTAGAAATATGGAAAAGCCAACACAGATCGAACTTCTGATTAAAGCTTTGCGAGGTGTTATACGAAGGTTTTCTTCAGACAGCCGACGGACTGCTCACCCTCATTTCGAGACAAAAGTCAAGGCACGTGCTATATCTGTCAGAAGAAATGACATTGGTATTCAGAATGTTCACAACGTCAAAGCAAGACAGGTGCCAAAAGAGACAAAGGTCATGACAGCCGTTATCATTGTCAAGAGAAAGTACATTGGTCTACAGACTGCCCTAAGAAAAAGAAGAACCGATCCAAGAAACAAGAGGAGCAGGAGGAGAGGGCTTCCGAACATGAAGAAGAGGTACCCTCCAAAAAGGAAGAACCATAACTGTTCAGAAAGAGAAGAAAAGAAGACGAGATGAAAGTGAGGAAGAAGAGGAAGAAAAACCTGTGACAGTCAAAGTTAAGAAATTCAAACGGAGAGGGTGAAAAGAAAACAAGAAAGTCAATGAACTTTTTAAGTGATTTTGTTGCGAGAATTGATTGTAACTTGTAAGAGAATAGACCAGAAAGAGAAACGTAACTGTAAGCTCTCATCTTTTCCTTTTCGCCCTTGTCCTGCTTTTGAAATGTCACATCTAATCCCAGAGGTATTGCTAACGTTAATGTCAGATCGCACTTGTACCCATGAAATCATCATATTTTACCTCAATTGACGTATTATGTCACATTGTTCTTTGAAATAGCACAGAGACTGTCCTTTGGAAAAAAAGGATCTATGTGGAGAGGCAAGGCTCTCTAAGGCGAGTCTTCATCTACGGTCCAGATGTATGACGCATTTTAAAGAAGAGAAGTCCAGTGCGATGCCATATATCAATGATGTTAACAAAAAAAGCTAAACGGCCTTTTTCAGAGCCACTCATATGTTTAGGAAAGATGTCTATTCTCTATTGTCAATTTCCCTTGTCGTATATCGACCCAATCCCTTGTCGCTATGTTCAAATTTCCCTTGTCACTATACAGTCCCAATCCCTTCACTTTGTTCAATTACCCATGTTGCTATACAGGCCCAATCCCTTTAGCTATGTTCAATTCCCTTGTCGCTATACAGGACCAATTAATTGTCGCTATGTTAAATTCCCCTTGTCGCTATACAGACCAATCATCATCATCATCATCATCATCATCACCATCATAATCATCATCATCATCATCAGTCCCTTAACCCAAGAGGTCGTTGGGGCACCACAGTGGACTTTAGAACCAATTCTCGGCATCTTTCCCTGTTCTCTACTGCCCTTTGGGAATCTCCAAATCCCATGCCTGTCCACACCTTAATTTTGTCTTCCCACCTCTTTTTCTGTCTGCCTCTTCTTCAGTACCCTCGCACTGTGCCTTGCAAGATTGTTTTTGCCAGTCCAGATGATCTTTAGACATGACCGTACCACTTCAGTTTGCGCATTTTCACAGTGGCCAAGAGGTCTTCATTGGATCCGATGGCTCGTTGGATCCTGTTGTGGACGTCTTCGTTGGGTACATGGTCAATGTATGAGACGCCCAAGATCTTCTGGTAGCATCTCATTTCAAAAGTTTGAATCCTTCTTTGTAGATCTGATGTGAGTGTCCATGTTTCACAAGCATACAGAATGATGGATATGACAATCAAGCACATCAGCCTTATTTTGGAACCAAAAGCAATGTTGGTATCTTTCCATATTGGTCTCAGCCTTGTTATTGCTGCTGTTGTCTGGGCAATCCTGCAAAGCAGATCTGGTTTGGAGCCCTCATCTGTGATAATTGATCCTAAGTACTTGAAGCTTGTGACTCTTTCCAGCTTCTGTCCACTGACCTTTATTTCTCCACCCTAATTAAATTCCCCTTGTCTCCAAAGTGCCGAGACACCTTTTTAACATGGAAGTTCCCTTGTAGCTAAAGTGCCCGCATTCGCTACTGGTAAGAGTAGTTACATGTTAAAATACAACCAGGGGATTACCATACCATGCAGACATGCTTTAGCCATTATTACAGTGCCCAAAATATAAAACGTAAAGAACTTGGCTTTTCAGAACATTTTGGTTTATTGTGTGTAATGCTAAATTATTTGAATCATTTATCAAAAACCATTCTTTGCGAATCTCAGGCAAAGCATTGCCCATACGGCGCACACGGTGATTAGTACTTTGGCTAGACACTTTCGGTCCTAATACCGTGTCAAAATGAATTACAAATATTAATGACTACTTAAGCTAGTGGCTCCATTTCTGATCCGAAATTGATAAACGTTGAAATATATTTTAATATCTTAAATATCTTGAACGAGTTCGATAACGAGCGAGGTGACCTTGAAGTTCATCGGCTGAGCTTGTTACTCTTGTGTAAGCCATATTGCTAATCTAAATTTTAGCTCAATTGCAATCGATGCTTATATCATCAATATCTTTGATGAATTCGATAATGGTAGAGATAAACACATAAAAATTCAATAATCTTAAGATTGGCCGATGTTGTACCCCTATGGCTGCTGTATATCTGATCCTATTGAATGAATTCACAATCATCCAAAAACAGTGATTTAGTTCAAAATGTCAATAAGCCGTATAATTCCAATGAATAATTTAAATACAAGATCTGAACACAACAACAATATTCCTATTTTGAATTTCAGTTACATGTAAAGTATAATATAATTAAAAGAGCAGAAGTCAATGCTTCTTCGATCGATCTGCGTGGTAAATATCTGCGTTTTCAGTTGCGAAAGGAATGGTTAAACCAGAATATTTATTATTATCCATTCATTCGCAGAATCGATCTTGTCACATAAATTGCAATAATCAGATCTGTCCTATTCAGAAAGAAAGAGTTGCCACTGAATGCTTTTCTAACTTACGTCAGTCGAAAAATAAAATTTCAAACACACGTGTTCAATGTTGTATTGATTGATTTCAATCTGTTCGAATATCCACGCTCAGCACAAAGAGAATATAGCAACTAGATATGTATATTATTTACAAAATCTAGCGGAGGCGCAAAGAATGAAGCTAATTTTGGTGAATTGATATTGTCTTCAAGAAACAACCCATGTGCAAATTTAATGACAATGTTTCCCGTCAGCTCCTGCTAAAAAAAAAAGCGAGCAACACCCCTCAACCCCAACCTTTAAATGGTTAACAAACTATTCGTGATATTGAAGGAACTATCATAATAATAATA
>JAECUM010015205.1:0-23008 GCA_016617855.1 Megalonaias nervosa | reverse complement strand
CTGTATCATTGATATGCCACGAGAGAGAGAGAGAGAGAGAGAGAGAGAGAGAGAGAGAGAGAGGGAGAGAGAGAGAATATTATTATACAGGTTAGACAACTTTTAACGTGTAACCGTAACAATTGCCTTGCGTGCACACACCAACCCTCCTTATAGCTCATCGACTATCCTCACATCCTCCCAATAAAAGAGGTAACCTAGTCGCTTGTATAAAATATTCGTGCGTAGCAGACGCCCCCGCATGATGACCCAGCCATTAACTCTCATCTAATCACAATCAATCCTGATTTGGATAACGTGAATTTAGGCATATAGAAATTACTATAGATATGTACCAATATACACCAGACAAAGCGGGAAGTGCTATCCCTAGATTCCACAAAATTGGTAAACAAAGTGCTTACAACTGGTAAACAGCTAGAAACTGGAAAATTTTAAAACTTCACTCCCTTAACAATATGCGTATGGTATTTTACAATGAACTGTAACTATTACTGTTTTGGTAGGAATGTGTGACGCTTTGAGGTTAATAAATACTTTATCTGTCATAAGTGCAGATGATATTCACGTGTGGTTTCTCATTCATCAACAAAACCAACATCTAGTATCCGGTATCTATCTATTACGGAATGCGTGGAGATTTATCTAACGGGCAGTATTTGATCGTGTACGGGGCTTCCGATATATATGTAACAGGTAGTATTTGATCGTATACGGGGCTTCCGATATATATGTAGCAGGCAGTATTTGATCGTATACGGGGCTTCCGATATATATGTAACAGGCAGTATTTGATCGTATACGGGGCTTCCGATATATATGTAACAGGCAATATTTGATCGTATACAGGGCTTCCGATATATATATATATATCTAATTTTCGGTATAATCATCCAGAAAGTAATTTTCTTTCTTTATTCACCATATCTGTGGATTTTCCACTTTTCGTGGAGACGCCCGAGAAACAAAATTTATTACCGAGGAATTAAATCTACCCTGACATCATTATTTTCTATCTACCTGCTATCATCTTTTTTTTCTATTTAATTCGAACATAATTCTGATCAGTTCAATACAATTTCATTCACCGAAATTATCGATTACAATTCTATAGGTAACCACTAAAATTGGAGTGGCAGTAAAATCGATTCTGTTCTGGTCATCGAAATTGTTCAAGCGTTTTCGAGACATACGGGTCCGTTTTTCCAAACCAAAGACAGCGACAAATAATTCCAATTGGCTTTGGTTTTGTAGGTTTAACACTATTCTCAGCACATGATAGGCTATGCATGGCGGTCAGTATATCTGGCGGAGGAAAACCACCAGTTGGAACCACCGATCCACGGGAAGCTACTGGCAAGCTTTCTCACATGCTCACGTTGGCTTAGTTGAGACTCGAATTCACGTGGCGAGAAGTGATATGTGTGAGCGATCTGTTAAGGCGAGCGCCTAGACCGCAAACACAACGAATAATAACAAACGCAGATAGGTAAAAATCATATCTAGTTGCATACTGCTTTGTTGTGATGTAACCAAAACAAAGAATCTTGAACTGAGAAATCCGAAAAAGGTAGAAAAACTGTATTCTTGAACTACTTACATTCTTACAAATCTGGTATTCTAATTTGGCAAGAAAACTATTTTGCTTTTGAATGTTACCCGTAGGTAACATTTCAATATTTACTATGTTTAGTACTGTAACATGTCGCCCCGATTTTCTATTTGCGCTTTTTCTATAGCGTGATCCACAGATTTTCTGTAATATTTCTGCTTCAGTAAGTGTTGACATTTCTTGGATCGTTTCTCGAATATCTCTTCGCTAGACCAGGTCTTCTTCACACTTTGTTCTCGACATCTGGGTGGGAGCAAGTATAACCTACGTCCGTGTGGAGTTCTCTTTCAATGCATTTCGTTCTTACGCCCAAAAACTCTCTCTCTCTCTCTCTCTCTCTCTCTCTCTCTCTCTCTCTCTCTCTATATATATATATATATATATACACACACACACACACACACACACACACACACACACACACACACACATAAACTGATAAGAGATTGTTCCCTATGTTATTTGACATGAGTGAACCCTGTGGAATGCTATGTCCCATGAAAAAATTAACATGCTCTTGTCTCATCCAGGAATTTAACAGGTTAGGGCAGGGGTCGGCAATCTATTTTACAGAGCGTGCCACTCTTTCCCGGATTAATTACAAAAAAATGAACAAGCGTGAGCCACCAGTAAAAGAGTAACACTGTCGAAATAGAGATTTTTGGCTGCCCTTCGCGTGCCACACAAAAGCTCTTGACGTGCTACCTTGTGGCACGCGTGCCGTAGGTTTCCAACCCCTGGGTTAGGGTGTACATTCAGAATGTAACAATACGGTAATAAGTGCAATGCGCCAGAAATAGGCAACATATTACTAGGAATAGGATAACGCAATAATATTTAAGACCGAAATTTTGAATTTACAAAGCTTAACATTTTTGGAGCAAGTGTTACGAAAGAACTAATTTTGGTATGAAAGGACGTAGTCTTTGAGCAAAGATGACTCTCAAGGATTTTAGTCTGAACATAAACCAGACTGTGGTGGTGGTGTTGGGAGGTGGGGTGGGTGTTGGTGTATCGTTGTATCCGCCTGCCTTAACTCAAATAGTGATGTGTTCATTAGCTGAGTATATATATATATATATATATATATATATATATATATATATATATATATATATATATATATAAAATGCCGACTATTAGACGGAGTATTCGAAAACACACCAAAGAAGAACATGTTGGTCTACTTCTAATCATACCGCCATTGTCTTCAGGTAACTCTTCACGTAAGTAAATCTGGCATATGGTGCTCGATCCCATAATGCTTAAAAAGAAGTGATCAGTTTTGAACAATACCGGAACTTATTGAAGTCTGAATGCGAATCTATCTTCAAATTAGAGAGTTTCTAAATTTTGTACCGTGTCGTTGTTTTTATGCTATTTAAGCCAAATCTACTGCTAGGAAGCTTCATCTCAACAATCTTCGGATTAATTTGATGGCGAATACACTCTGCTCTTATTTCGAATTTTGGCCCATGGTCGTACTTGCATAGTCATTACTAATGTGCAGCCATGTGATTTATTATTAGAATTAACGAAATTTCAATTCAAGTTTTGCATCAACAGGACTCGAAAACAAAAATCAGTTCTGAGCAAATACTGGACATATTTTTAAGACTAATGACCCTCGATTATCTTGGTATAGGTGTTGCTAATGCACAGCCTTGTGAATACCAGTTTCATCATTATCGTAAAATTGTAAACAAATTTGTTGTGAAACTTTATCTGAGTTCAGTCATGAGCTCGTTTTGCACATGTCTTATTCTAATGGCCCTCGATTGTCTAAGCATTAGTGTTGCAACTGCACATCCTTGTGAACGCCATAAATTCCACATCTATTATTGATTTCAATCAAATTGGCTGTCAAGTTTCGTCCTAACAAGGGCTGAGATGAGTTAGATGATGCGCATGCTCTGCAAATTTATTAGAGTTAAGGCCCTTGATCGTATGCACTGTCAATGGAGAACCTTGTGAGGTCTCTAGTTTAAACATTTATTATTCAGTTTTAATAAAAAAATTTATGTAAAGCTTCATCTCATCAAGAGCTCGCAAAAGGATGATGATGAGCACATTCTGTACATATTTCGGAGTGTTATGGCCCTTGAACCTTTAAGCATAGACTCTTCCGATTCACAACCTTGAGAACACCGTACCGTCTACAACTTTTAATAATTTTGAACGAGGTTTGCCGTGAAATTTCATATCAGAAGTGGTTTGGCAAATTAAATGAAGAGCTCGTTCACCGCATATTTCGTAGAGTTACGGCCCTTGACTGATTTAGTACAGGCATTGTAGTAATACACTACAGGAACAGTTCAATTCAGTCGCCGAAGTCGCTCGTAATTCCGTTCTTTTTTGGGAGTAATGTAAAAGTAGTGATGTGATACATTCGACAAATTCCGTTGGTGACTAATCTAATAACAACAACATTCGCACGTGGTGGACAAATTGATTCGAGAAGGAATGAAGAAAGGCACTGCCGCTTTTGTTAAGCGGATATGAGAAGATAAAGCATGCATTATATACAAATATGACTCATGTGAATAATGGTGATCAGCTGGGGCGCTGGAATATTTTGAAGGGTGAACTTATGTGGAAGGTAAACCCTGCTTTTGCGGACTACCATATTAATTGTTAAACATATGACACGGACTTGTAATAAAAATGTACGTTAGTTATGCCGCTAAAGAAAAAAACAGTACTCGTAAATGTTACACCGAGTACTGCATTATATCAAGCGCAAAATGAGAACATCGTATCACATAAGGATCACCTACCGTACCCGACATAGAGGGGGGTTAACTTCTTATGTTTAGAACGGCGACGTCATCTAGTATTGTGTTCCAGCATTCGACTGGAATCGGTTGACCCACGAATGTCGCTGACCAACATTGAATTTATTTGCACACATGTGAAAACTGGCCAGGTTTCTCGATTCGAGAGAGATTTTACAAGGCTCATAATGTGATGAAACGTCGATATTATCTAGGTTTAGACACAATATCTTTCAAGATTCAGTAATATTCAGATGTTTGGTATATATGACTTTTTCCGCGCAATTGGGGCTTTAAAGATAATAAGTTGCATTAGTAGAATTTTCAGAGTTTTTTTACCTTCTGATCCAAACTTTGAAACATCTAGGTGACAATAAGACTTGATTGCGTTCGGTTGTGTTGTAAATTCCCGTGGAGTCTATATGGATGTATATATTCATATCCCTGTGACAGATTGGCTCAAACGAAACATATGTGTACTGGCAAGTAACTAACAAAACCTCTATCACCACACTACTCACGTCTCTGAGATCGTCTGCTGATAAGGCAAATACAAAGTATAATTCACAAGTTCAAGTACAAGCACGGATATGAAGCAAGTCAAACTCAGATATGACGAGGGTACGGCGCGAGTACATCCAAGTTTCATTACCCACTGACCATTATCATGTTTTGCATCAACGCGTGGTAAACAAATCAGCCAATATTATTGGAAATGTATTGCAGACACAACCGTTGCCCCATAGTGCAGCCTATGAGTGTATCCCCCCCATACACAAATACAGACACAAGGACCATGACCTACACAAATACATATACAAGTACATATACGAGGACGTAATCAAATACATACACGAAGGCATATGTGAATACGCGTCTTTGTGGACCCACAGGTTCCGGGTATGGATACCCAGACCTGGTAATGCTGGCGCCGCTGTGATGTTTAGCACCAACACTAATTACACCCTTGGATTTGCACAGCGTCAGTGACAACTTCATGAAGGCTCAATAATGTTTTATTGTGCAGTTCATCGCAGTCATATATTTGGGTTTTGCAGAGATATTCGCAAGGTTATTTTCGGAGCCAAGATACAGTCATGTTATCCACTTAGGGTACCACCCACAATACAAGTTGGCATGAGGCTGTCGTCGCTGATGCTAAAGTTGTATTAACAACATTTAACATTGTGAAAGCCTGCGCTAATCCATTCACTGACCACCCCATTTTTGATATTTGGACATTTATGTTGGGGTGTAGGATCAGAGTCCATTGCCTATCGAAAAGTTGGAATTCGCCGACACTGTTTGGTGTCGGCATAGGGTAGCAGCTTACTAACCGGCCTAGCAAACTTTAACGACCTTTCATCGAGATATACCTGCATGAAATCAATAGGAATATGATTTATTTTCTCAGAAATAGCGAGTATAGCATTTGTTATATCTTTAATCCGCTGACAGACTAGCCGAAACTACAGCGTTGATGAAATTTGACCTGGAACTCGCCATTTGCATTCCGAGTCACATGACAACACAAATCTCGCGACCCACATGTCAGTGACTTCAGAGTTCAAATATTCACGTGATATCAACAATTAACCATTTCTAATGTTGCTGTAGGAAAACAAATCGAAGATATAAATGAAAGTCACGTAATATTTATAGAAAAATAAAAGAACATAAACTTCTAAAAATATTTATTCTGGAAACAACGACCAGAAATCTGTAAATGTTGCAGCAACTTTAACAACAACAAAAAAACAAAATAAAAAAAAACAAAAAAAAAAACAAAACAACAAAACAACAGATTCAACAAGCGGAGAGCACAGGTCAACGCGGTAGTCACGTTATACCAACAAAATGCATCGCTGACACGTGCTTAGTACTTGATGAATATGGTTTTCTCCACCTTGCTGCGATCCCGACAGGTTTCTAGTCGTTGTTCTCAGAATAAATATGTTGAGAATTAAGTGTGCGTAATATTTATGTACAAGTATTACGTGACTTTTAATTAATATTTTCGAATTCTATGTACAACAACTTTCGAAATGGTTTATTGTTGATATCACGTGACTTATTGGACCTCTGATATCATTGACATGTAGGTTGCGAGATTTGTGTTGTCATGTGACTCGGAATGCAAATGGCGAGTTCCAAGTCAAATTTCATCAACGCTATAGTTGCATCTCGTCTCTCAGCGGATTAAAGACATAACGAATGCTACACTCGCTATTTCTGAGAAAATAAATCATATTCCTATTGATTTCATGCAGGTATATCTCGATGAAAGGTCGTTAAAGTTTGCTAGGCCGGCTAGTAAGCTGCTACCCTATGCCGACACGAAATGGTGTCGGCGAATTCCAACTTTTCAGTAGGCAATGGACTCTGATCCTACACCCCAACATAAATGTTCAAATATCAAAAATGGGTGGCAAGGGTCAGAGGAAACTCGGACTATTACAAGATCTGACGGAAATGGCCGAGCGATGTTTGATCGTAGCCAGTCGCCACTTGTCATTTCTTGATGCGGTTCATTGGGTTGTCAGCGGAAAACAAAGTAAGCCATTTGAATGAATTCGTATACCACTTAAGAAGACGGTGAAACAAATCTTGGAATTATTTATGAAGAAGAAATGCAACATATCTGTCATTTGTTATCTGATTGCCTTATCTTTTGAAATGCTAGTCATAATTTCTTTGACAGATGAATTTCAGATATACCCTAATGAGATCTTTAACCGACAAATTTGTATAGTACCAAAGAAAAGTGCAAATTACATGAAAACTGGGGGAATTAATCTTAGAGCTAATAGACTATAATGATGTAAAGGAAACTAACTTAACATTTAGACAAAAGAAGGGCAGCATACGGCAGTGAGGTTTTAATATTGATTATGTAAATTTATACGACTGAACTGAACTGAACTGGTGTGTAACTCTTGTTGTCGGAAATAGACTATCAGAGCAAGTCTTAATTGGAGAAAAGTTTAGCCAGGTGAGAGCACAAAACCGGTTCCATTGATACTTTACCGCTAAACTTTGCTTCAGTTGATTTGGCTTTCTTTGTTTAATTATCTGAGCATAGCATTTGTAAATAGGATTTGTTGTGTAAGTTGGGATGATTCTTGTTGATGAAGTTGAATCGGCCACTTGACTCACTATACATAACAGTTACCACTCTGCTGCAGAGGCTGCCATGCTGGATTTCCTTCGTCTTAATTGTCTGAACTGCCGCCATATTCGTTCGGGAAAACATGGAAAATCTTCGAAGATATGACTTATTTTAATAACGAAAACATCCATTATAACTGTCGTTTTATGAGAAATTAATGAAGTTTCAGTTTTGAGCATTTTGTTTTCCAACTGGAATTTTGATTATCTTTTTTTAAAAAAATGAAAGAAACAAACAAGGCCGATATTAGCTCATCCTAAGCGTACTTTATATGCAGATCTCTGATAAAACTTTGGACTGAATGGAAGATCGTATCACTATCTTGGAAACATCACAACTCACCAAAATATGGTTTTAGAAAGATGTGAATCCTACAACTTGGGATTTATCTGTTATTTTATTGTGCGATTTATACTTTCTTTTAGACATCCTTAAATCAATTATACATGCCTGTGTAAGCAGAACGAATTAATTCGCTGTATAGGATAATGGCTTGTTTTGCATAAATGACTGAAACAGAGAGGTAAGGGACCGACCATTTCGGGGGGGGGGGGGCTGCAATTTTCTTTGGGCAGCGATAACTTGTGTTCTTTTACCGCTAGATAATTCATCATTTTCAAATAATATAATGGATATAGCATAGCCTTCTTGGCTATAAGTCTGAGAAGAAACAAAATAAAAATAAGCTATTTGAGAACCGGAAATATTTCCACAATAAGCAAACCCCCTATCGACAAGTAAATAGTCGGTCCTTAACTAATAGAAGAATACATAATTTTCGTAACCTTTTTTCTGCCAGAGAAACACACAGTAGTGGTATATGGATACTATTTACTAAGCAACCTTGCTAGTCAGGAGCGCTGAATCTCGTGTATATGCCTCTGACTGTGAAACAGATTAACCGGGTTCGATTTCCGACCGTAACTGTTAGGCTTTTTCTCGCCGTCCGTTACATTTGGGACTTGTCCGACTCGGTAGCTGGCGGGCCGCTTGAGACTTGGTTTCCACTGCCCTGAGATGTGTAGCTATGTAACTTTCGGGTACGAAGGACAATGTAAGGGGGCATTTCGTGGTTGAGGGTTAGAAGGCCACACACTAACCAGAATAGCTGATCAGGATCTTTAAGTTTTGTGGTATGTGCGTTTGACTTTGGGATAGAACAACCGCTACAGTTTGCCCAATGTCCCGCCTCTTCACACTGCAACTCATGTTTGTCGCAGTAACCGGCTTATTTAATAAAATACGTCTCACATCAATATCTGGTATACACAATAATAGCGTCAGGCAAACAGTATTTTTTTCCTGCGTCACAACAAAAATCATTTATATGATATTTAAGGATCGAAAAGAAGGACATGGAGGGAAAAAGAGGACGTATGGCAACCTATTATACTCTAAAGCCCGTGGATTTTCTGGGTTCATTTTCTATCCAGTATTTTCTTCTCATTTCGTTCCCAATATATTATACTATATCGAGTTATATATTAATATCGTATATTTGAAATATATTAATATTAAGGTTGGCCGAGTGGTCTAAAGCACGGGCCTTTACAGATCTGTCATAACTCACCTCTGTCCATATGGGTTCGAGTCTCAGCTCGATCAGCATGGTGTGTGAGAAAATTTGCCATTGGCTTCTCGTGGGTCGTTGGTTCTTCCCGGTGTTTTCCTGAGTTATTCCGCCATGTATAGCATATCGTGTGCTGAAAAAATGGTATTAAACCCCATAAAAACAAAACAAACACCGTGTTTCTCTCACACTTTAACATGGTTTTAAAAATTCTCAGCTTAATACACTGTATAGAATTTTGCATTTGGTCAGCAGCACTTAACGAAATTGTACTATGAGTAGTAGATTAATACAAACTCGTACATATTATTAGCTGAATGATTGTGTACTTTTGCGTTGTTTGCATTCGCTGTAGGTAGGCAGTCAGCCTGCCTCTCATTCAAAGTTGTGTTTTGTGGGTTTTTTTTTGTATCTTTCTTTGTTTTGTTTTTCTTTCTTCATTCCATTTGTGACTTCCCTATTGTTGTTTTTAACTTCAGTGATGTTCTTGTTATTATCTTTCTTAGATCTGCTCTGATATAACACGTCAATAATGTTCTGTATCTTAGACAGAGACCAATTTAATATCACTATTATTGGTCTCCTGTTAAAACAAACAAAGACAATTTTAAACAAAAGGAAATTAAAAGAAAACATTCTGGAAATTTATAAATTCACTATTAAAAGTGCCCAAATATGTTAGAAGAATAAAATCTATCTTAAAAGTTACGTATCAATATGTGTTGAAGAAGTCGATACTTTTGAGAACACACCTTTATCTGATCTTAAATTTGTAATCAGCTTTCCTTTGAAATTACAAAAGTAAAATTATGCCATGTATTGTTAAAAGCAATGATCTTTTAAGAGGCCTTCAGGAGGAAATTTTTGGATGAATTAAAATTATTCTATGTGAATTTATGTAAAAAGCGTAAAGTTGATCCTGTCAATCTTGAAATCATACTTAATTATCCAGACATTCCTAGAATGACTATTATATAGAAAAATTCCTTACAATGTCATATATCATGCATACAAGAAGCACATTTTCTAAAAAATAAAATAAAATGACTAATGATAAAGTCCAGGATCTGATGAATACATTGTAGAATTTTATAAAATTGTTTGGAAAAATACCGAACAGTTTATAGTGAGGGCTATTAACTTCGGATATGCACATGGGAAATATCTTCCAGACCGAAAGAAGGAGATATTACATGTACATTATACTTAAAGGGTATAAACATAAGCAATATATTTAAAACTGGAAATCCATTTCACTCCCACCTGTATCATACACAAATGTTTCTGCGTGTTACTACAAGTTGGACTAAAACTGTGATCTCACAATTAAACATAAGGATCAAACAGAGTTTTTGAAAAGGACGGTACATTGGAGAGGACATAATACTCTTTTATGATTTTACACCAACAGCACACTATTCCTGGGCTGCTTTTTTGATTGATTTTGAAAAAGCATCTCTCTTGATTGCATGGTTATTTATTATATAGTTTTGATTATTTTAACAATTAATTTTGAAAAGCCAATAATAATAGGATAAAGCCTTTTATTACTGATACATCAGATCAAATGGTTTGGCATCGAAGGAGGCTATAGACGGGTGGATCCACTCTGAACAAAAATTTTTGTTCTGTGTGTAGGGATTTTAGCCTATACGGTAAGAAAAAAAATTAAAATATTAGTGGAATAAACATAGGTAATTTTTGCTGTGTTCTTTCACAGTATGCCGACGATACATCACTTACTATTGATGGTCCAGAAAATCTCTAATTTCTGCTTTACATATTTTTATATCACTATTTTCAGATTTTTTGGTGTTAGGATAAATATTGAACAAACGGGTAGCTTGGAATGGAAGAAGAATAGTTAGTAACGAGAAATGATATACTGTATGCAAACTTAATTGGGTTATGAGTTTGCTGTCTTAGGTGTAAAGTTTTCAACTAATTTGTGCATAATTATTATTCTTCTAAAATTGGGGAAAAAAGAACCTGCTAATTTATTTTAACAAGAGATCTATAACTCCATTTGGAAATATAACAGTTATAAAAAGTTTATCTATCTCTAAAATTATCTTTTATTATCATTACCAAATTCACTCTTTTACAAGTTTTGTATGGCATGGGTCAAAGGAGAAAGTAATAACTTATGCCAGTGTGAGTGTGTGCGTGTGTGTATCTCTCTCTCTCTCTCTCTCTCTCTCTCTATATATATATATATATATATATAGAGAGAGAGAGAGAGAGAGAGAGAGAAACACAAAGACACAGACAGACAGACAGACTAGTGATGATGATATTTTGGTGGTAATCTGTTCTTCAGAAATATATATTATTCTAATAAATAAAGAACGACTTTTCTTCCAACCAACGGCTCTGTGCTCAGATAGCCTTCCCAATAACACGCCTCAAAAATGAGTTTTGGTACGTATGTTACAGAAAATAAGAAAATGTAAATACTGCAACAAGTGTGTTTATGTCATCGACACTATAGCTGGATTCGAACACCATTATTTACATTATTCAACACGAAACTTATAATTCTATTTCCTTAAAGTCTACGGCAGAAGAATGACTACGAGTGAGTTTTGATGCGATTTCAGCGTCAGTTGAGAAGGATGGTTGAAAAATGGAACAGCATTATGAATGTGTTCAAAAAATTTCATATACATACAGAGTACAAAAATGTCAGGTTTGAATCTGTATAGAAAACAATTTAATAATACTCTAAATAACAAACATAGCCTACTGAGTTAGGTGGTACTCGCATATCTATGGTCACGTAAAAGCCGGAACCAGGGCGTGCAGACAAGGGTTATTCATGTCACACATCCATAAAAAGGACCAACTATGTATTACGCTAGCTGTGACAACTGATCGCAGTACAAGGTATTTTACATCTAAAAATTAATCATCGGAATTTGTGATTAAACGTTTTTTTTAACCAACAAAATAAATCAATTAAGAATGATCTCTAAATTCATGTAGAGCCATCGTGACATCGATAGTATCATGACGTCAATAATATCAATAAGACTGCGAGCAACTATGTTTTAAGGTTTATAATCAAGACTTCATTGAGTTCTTAAAAAGGCTTGGTAAATGCCTAATGTTTTGATATATATTATGGATGGATGGATCTGTCTATCCGTCTGTTTCAGTGACATTTGCACATGTGTTGGTCAGTTTACCTCAAAGTTCGTCTCTGTATCAATCTAACAAAAAGAAAGAAAAGAAAAGAAAATGCTATATTCAAAACAGAGATTTAAGCTGGTGCTGTCTTTCGAGTATTTAATTTTCTAATCATACATATCTGATATCAAAAAGAATGGTTTCTTTATTTTACAGGTGAGAAGTGACGAATACAAAGGAACGTCTTGGAAACCAATGATATGATTTCCATTCGTGTTATTCTCCTGCTTGCTATTTCCACTGCTACAGTGAAATGTGAGTTTTCTCGCAATTTGCACAAACATTTACCTACCATATTTACCGGTATTTATCCATCTTCGAACAGCATTGAATATTCATATCTCGTTCTCTCAAAAAGAATAAGACTTTTTACAGCCGATTTGCCATATTGTATGGAATTAATGAAACGTTTGCAGTCTGGTAACCTACATTCTTCACCACGTTCTTAACGTAATGAAGAGCCCGGGTACAAGACACGTGTATTTAACGAACGTACTGCCCAGTTGTCCATGAACAGACTTCTAGGAGCGTAGATCCAGAAATGCTGGAAGCCGATATCACGCCGAATTCATTTTGCGACGACATATTTTGATATATGCCGCTTGTTGTTGAACGCACGTTAAACATGAGAGAATAATTCAATACGGTATATGTATAGATATCAAAACATACCGTATTAAGACTGAACCCATTTAAAGAATGAAAGTTTCATATTTACAAATTTTCTACTTTATATGCATGCGTACTGAGATCGTATGTGGAAAAGGATGATCAGTACAACTTGGGGGGTGGGGTGGGGGGTTGTCTTCTGTCTGCCACTAATATGATACATCTAAAACGCTGAACAGATTTTAATGTTGTATTTCTGACGTGTCTGGGAATGTATCTGTAAGACCTTTGATTTAAAATGTGTTGATGCTTAGCTCATTTGTTCCAATATATAATCCAACAAATTTAGTACAGTTTCACTGAAGAATCTGTATTTCGTGCTTGATTGAGCAAGATGGGGACTTTCACCTAGGACCTTATAAGTTCTGTATCTACGTCACACTGTTCTTAATCATAAAAGGTATACGTGTCAATTTTGTTTTTGAGAGGTAGCACAATATAGTTGTGTTATGAATGAGAGAAAATAGACTACAACATTGCTAGTAATCTTCATCCATAACCTTGTGAGCGCCATATGGCGATCATCTTTATGTGTGTGGATCAGGTACATTATTTTATTCTACTAGCATGACGTGCAACGAAAGCCTGGGACAACTATTTCAACTTACGACGCTTAGACTCCACACTGTTGTTGTTGTTTGTTTTAAATACATACTGACTCTGCGCCATTATCATTTAGAGGATGCCAAGTCGTCATCTTTATTAAAAATTTATTTATTTTATACTGGTCTTCTTCGGTTGTCCATCGTGTCCGATGATGACGCTAGTTGTGCTGCCCAGGGTAACTACGCATATGGTTCCTGAGCCCAAGGCTGGAAGCACACAGGATGTTACAGGTTTGGCATGGGAAGTCTGTAGACTTTATTGTCTGGGATTCTGCAATGTGCCGTTTTTCTCTCATGGCTGTGAGTCGTTGGCGGTGGTTGTCCTCCACTACTTCAACAGCCTTTGTGATGAGCGTGTGCAATGTAGACCTTTCCTTGGCCGAGGCTTCCAGCTCGCTGGGTTGGATTCCGCACCATTTCAGGTTACACTTAAGGTTGTCTTTGTACCTTTTCCTGGGGAGACCTCGTTTCATCTTTCCCTGCTATTGCTCACCATAGAAGAACTGTCTCTGTATTCTGGTCTTCTCCATCCGAATTACGTGGTAAGACCATCTGAGCCGGGCTCTCAGCAGCAGTGTCTCAATGCTAGGAACACATGCCCTTTTGAGGACTTCTAGGTTGGACACCCTGTCTTGCCATCTGATGTGCATGATTGACCGTAGTGAGCGCATGTGCAATTGCTCGAGCTGCTTCACATGCCTGCAGTATACAGTCAAGGTTTCACAGCCATAGAGCAGGGTGGTGAGGATGCCAGCTTTATAGACCTTGATCTTGGTGGGCATCCGAATGTCTTTTTGGTGCAGGACTCTGACACGAAGTCATCCTAGGGCTTGGCTTGCTTTCCGAATCCTGGCTGTAATTTCATTATCCAGCGACCCATTTGAAGACATTGTGCTTCCCAGGTATGTAAAGCTCTCCACGTTCTTCAACTGTCTCCCCCTGATCTTGACGGTGGATTGTGGTTGGTTCGTATAAGGAGCTGGCTGAAGGAGTACCTCTGTTTTATGCAGGTTTATTGTCAGACCCAACAGCTTGGATGCCTCCGAGAACTTGCTCACAATGGTCTGTGGGTGGTTTTCCTCGTGTGCTATATGTGCACAGTCATCTGCAAACAGAGCTTCGAGAAGTAGTCTGTCCAATGTCTTTGCTTTTGCAGAGAGCCGACGCAAGTCAAACAGGGATCCATCAAGGCTGTTCTTGATACGGGTGTTCTGTGGATATTTCTACATTTCAAAGAAAGAGAGCATTTCGTTATTGGACCGTCTTTCTCAGATCATACAAGAAATATTGACTCTAATCGGAGAATGGTGAATCCGGTACGCATCATGTAAAGAGAACAGTGTGCCTGACAACATATCTGATGGTCTTTCTGAGATGTACACCAACTAAAAGATTGACTATAATAGGGGAATGGCGTACCTGGCATGCATCATGTAAAGAGAACTGTGTGTCCGACAATATATAGACGATCTTTCTGAGCTGTACGATAATTAAAAGGTTGACTATAATAGGAAAATATGTTACCATGGAAAGTGAATAGAGTAAGCGACAGGAATCTGTTGATCAGTGACAAGACGAGCTAATGGAATGACCTCTCGTCCGTCATCTGTGGGCTATTAGTACAACTTTGTTTTGCTACTACTAATGAATTACTAGGAAGATTGCCAGGAAACTTTACCGACACTCACATACACATACACACATCGCAAGGTCTAGATGGTACTAAATGAAAATATTGCCGAACTGACATCTAATATGGTTGCCATCTTGAAGATCTTTTTATTGCTTCTCCTCCTGGATAGAAAGTCTTATCAACATGGGTATTTCATCAAAAGGCTATTATAAATCTAGTTTATTCTAAATGAAAACGGTGACGATGTAACATCCAATCTGGCTGCAGCCATCTTGAAAGTTGGACAACCAAACGTCCATAGATAGGAACTCAGGTTAAATATGACAGTTAACGTTCCTTGCCTTCAATGATTAACGAATGCTCTGGCTAAAACACATTCGGTAAATTGTCTACTGACTTAACATAAACGATATAACAAGATAATATAAAGTTGGTTCTTTCCGTGAGTGTTGGAGTCAGTCTTGACATACTTGAACAAGGCTTGCACAAAAAACATTCTCCACCGTTGTTAACTTAACATAATGCGCAAGAGATGTTAATTGCTTATTAAACAATAAACCTTCAAGGTCCCGTTTGTAATGAAATTAACTATATAATTTACCATAATTATTCAAGGAAAACGCCTTTTTTTAACTGTCGTGGTGTTGATATAAGCGACATTATGTAAATGAGGTGTTTTAATAAGCAAATAGGCTAATAAATCCCATATGGACACGAGAATATAAATAGTAGCGTTCACAGTGTTGATATTTAATGGCAACGAAATGGCCTAATAATTCAATATATGATGCCCCATTTCCAGAAGATCACGAGGAATGGTGCAATCAGTATGGCAGGCACTGAGTGACCTCGATTAAAGACAAATGATCCTTGTAGACGCCTTAGTCTTTTCCTTGACTAAAGCAAGAAACGACCAAAGTCATGGGTGCTGCATGGTTTTTGCCAGTGCTATCGGTTTTTACATCTGTTGCAACCGAAAGCAAAACTGCGCATATGAGAGTTCAAATATTAAATAATAAGTTACTTTCTCCTAACAAATGAAGTTGTCTCCATAAAAACAGTATAAAGTTTAGACTCATCTCAAAGTTATAGCTCTGAGTGGTCAGTGCTCTGATATTGGTCAGTCAGATGTCATATCCATGTGCTGTGTCTGAGTTTGAACATGAAAATAATTATATAACCTACGTTAACTATTGCTTTCCTCCACATATAGCTTGACGACATATCCCAGTATTATTCTGTCTGTCCGTTTGTCTGTCTGTCGGTCTCTCTCTCTCTCATCCGCCACTCTCATTCTCCTCATTGAGGACTCGAGGATGTAGAATAAACCCGATGCGCCCGAGTTGACTTATGGGGTCAAGAGCAGTGGAGGCTCTGTGGTTAGCGTGCTAGGCTCGTGACCGCAAGGGTACTGGTTCGAATCTTACCATTGGACTATCACGAGTCGGCTACTGTGATACGTTCTTGGCCGATACACTTTAACCTTTAGTCTTACAGCTGTTTTAAATAACCTATTTGTGTTGATGTGCCTTAAAATTACAGATTAAACCAAACTCTTTCCTTCTTTCAATGCAACATTTGGAAACTCTTTTAACTGACTGTTGACCAGTGGATAAAGACCAGACACAATACTCAGTTGTACCTTATGTAAGAGAAAATATTTCGAATAATAACGGAAAAGGATAAAGAATTCAACAGTAATGAAGCTATGCAATCAATATCTAAATTCTTACAACGCATTTAAGATGTCTCTGGCACACTCCAGTACTTTTCTTTGTTGATTTTAAAATGGGAAATGGTTCTTTAGAAATTCAAAGATTACGCTGAGTTTGAAATTTTTGTCGATTGTTGTGTCATAATTGCACCCCTTCATTGGTCTATGTGTAGTGGACCAAGTAGCCATGAGTTTGGAATACACATGATACATTACAAATTAATATAGAATTAATAATAATTAATTACTTAATAATAATTCATCTGCACATTCTTCGGCAAAACAACTGTATTGTGGGTTTATCACCACAATCATCGTGGAACAAACCTGATTGTTATACAAGATCTGTGAATGTTAAAAGAATACATAAGTGAATGAGCATGTGAAATAGTTAATGTCACGCCAGCACATTATAGGCTGGAAATGTCTGCAAACGGAAGAGTTTAGTAACTGAAGTTATTTGCGGAAGGTAGCAAACCCAACACATACAAAAAATGCAATAGCGAAACAAAATAACCTGGACCTATCCTCATCAAATATGTAAAGTAATCTCATCTCCTCGTTCAGAATGTAGCTCAATCTTCGAGGATAACAATCCTCTTTGAAACAAACCATTGTGGAAATGTTATGAATTAATTCTGTCAGAAATATATATGGAGAATTATGCATGAAGAACCCCTAAGTATGAAATTTCTTTGGCCGCAAAGAGATTACTCTATCGGTACTATCCAAAAAACGGATTCAGAGAGTTACATGGAGGGAGAGGGGGAGAGAGGATCCTATGTATCTGTAAAATGTGTTTTCAGAAAGAAAGGGATATGCCAGATGGTACCCTATCCAGGTAAGTGGATAAATTTTGTTCAAAATGTGCATCAAGGCTCTTTCGTATGTGTATGGGTTACACTTCCTTTATATATTTTAAAGCCCTGTTTTCTCGGTTGGGCTTTGCGTCATGTACATTCCTTATTTAATCCCAGAGAGAAAGACAGAGCCATACTGACTAAACGACAGATCGACTCCCATAATACAGCAGAAATATTTGCGGCCGAACTGAGTTGCAAACTAGGAACCATTCTATCCGTAGTTGAGCGCTCACTCACATGAACCATCCAAGTCGACGTCCCCGGGCATTACCTGAAAAGCTGGGAAATATGTTTATTTGGGGAGAAGGGATGTTTGGGGGTATTTTGTTTGTTGTCTGTTTTGTTTTTAAAACTTAAACTATGTTCAGTTTCATGTAATTCATGAGTTGCTGACAAATAATTACAAAGTTACAGGAGAGATGAAACTATACACGTTGTCCTCTTCGTCTCACATATAACAGTACTTCATCATGTCATTTCTGCAGTCACAAATTAGTCGCTTATATATCAATAATAACAAACATAATTAATTACTGTCAAGTACGTCTTTGAACCAATTGGAAGTCATCATCATTTGAAAATTTGAATGCATTTATTATGGCAGTTCAGTAAAAATTATTTCCCTGAAAATATTTTTTAAAAAAAATTGTTTTCTTATTGATGGAGCAGCTATATATCCATATTATTATCCATATTATAAAGAGAAATTACACCTTATTAGTTACGATTGTAAAAACTGAGAACTCGATTATGCATCCATCATACAATTTTTGTATATGGAAAAGATTTAGATGTACTTGTAAACACTGACATTATTCATTGCAACGTGTGTGTGTGTGTGTGTGTGTGTGTGTGTGTTTCTAAAGTGCAAAATGTAGAGAACAAACTGCTGTCAACTTCTTGAATGTATACTATCTTTAACAATTTATAATTTTTTTCTCTCTCTCGCCTAAAAAAGTCTCTTAATAACAGCAGACCTACAACCCAAATCTGTAAGATGTGTAGATGTTATCCATTGTAAATTCAAAACGGACGCAGAAATTAAGTAAAGAAAGAACTTATGAATTAATTCCCTTTGAAAAATGACAAGTACTATATTTAATACCTTTTGTATATAGATGCAGATATGCTTCAATGACTATGCACCCTACAGGTCATCTAAGTACTCATGAGTCATACTTCATTATGAGGAGATTAAAACTTTGTTAGTCTCGATATAGAATGAACAGTGCCTAGAACTTGATCAAATGATGAATGGGAGCCCATGCTAATGCCCTGTAAACGTAGTGTTTGTACAGAATCATGCAAACAACGAAAATGAAATTACGGCACAATCACCCTTATTTATTTTTCAGGTCAATGTCCTGGTGTAGCAGATGTTATCATTGCTGTTCCGGGCTCAGATAGAGTCCCTGGACAAGAATTTTTCCCATTTGAACAATTCTTGACAAAACTAGTTAGCTTTTTTCAAATAGCAGAAGACCAATTTAATATTGGACTGATAATTTATGGCAAAGAAGCTGTTGCCATTTCCTGGCCGCAACCTTTTAAAACAAGAACACAAATCAATACCAGAATCACCCTTATGTCTCAAAGGAAAACATACGCCAACCAACTTGATGGTGGAAGTGACGTAGCAGCTGCGATAATCCTCATGCGCCAGATGTTTAGTAATCCTTCCGGATATCCATCGCGGATGACAAGAAATGGCGCTAAAAAGATTGGGATCGTGTTCACCTACGGACCAGCAGAGAACAGCCAGCTAGTTATTGAAGCTGCCCGGACGGCCAAGGCTGAAGGCGTGGTCATGTTCGCCATTGGCAAGGACATTGGCCGAGAATTCCCTGAGATTGCCACGGATTACTGCAAACTATTCAGCATGGGAAGGTTCACTGATGGCCTACCCAGCGTCCTTAGTTATCTCGGAAGTAGCGTCTGTACAGGTAAGTTAAATGTATATACAGCATATTTCGTGAGGCAATAGACTTTTATACAGTCGGATGGATATATCTCTTTCATTACTATACTAACTTATATGAATGGCTCCGCCGTCAAAACGTACAAAAAAGTTAGTAAGTGATGCCTTTGGACATATGTCCTTCTGACTACTCTTCAACCGGTTAAACTAAAGTATTAAACCGATTTGACTGCAATAAATAACATTAACATTTTATGTGTGCAATGTTCAGAAGTAATAGAAAAACGTGGTGCGAAATATCAAAGATGTTATCAGTGTATCTTCGAAAAGCGAAAGGATAACGGGAGTTTACATGTTTGCTTTTACGTACAGGCAATCATTGATGATAAAATATTACAATATTAGTGCGGCAATCAAGTTCACATTCTTTTACAAACATGGTAAGACAAAGATACAGAAAGATTATGATAAAGAAAATTACAAATACATTCAAATTCTTGTAAAATCATTGATAGCTGCGAACAATGAAAAATAGTATCCTGAAGAAAAAAAACGGAAAAGGAATTGAAAGTATAAAAAGTAGACGGAATAGTGCAAACATACTATATTTAATTATTTAATTGATGCATCCAAATTTGTGACTTGTGACAATTAAATAATGTGTCCCAGAGTTAAGAAATTAACAAGCAGTTAACCGTATCCTTGTCCTGCGACTCAGTTCAGTGTTTCAGTAAATCAACGGACGCAACAGGTTTTGGGTTAACTACATATCCGCTACACTGAAAACAACTACTACACACAAAAACCACTAAATAAGTTTGACAACTACACTTGAAAATTTGACAGTAAGGCTCTGTCGCAGATATAGAGCACAGTACGACATGAAATTTAACAAAATCAACTGAATTGGCCAGTATGGATGACAACAGCTGGTTGTTGGATTTCCTGTTGGCATGTTACCCTATACCAACGCCTATTGAGCCGACATTGAATTAATAATAAATCGCAACGATATGTAGCACTTTAATATGATCACAATCACGATTGGAAGTATCTGGTAAGCAAACGCTGGTTTATGTACGTGGATAGAACATACCGGGATGCTAATAAAAGCAGTTTAGATGATCAGAAATCAAATCAAACTGGGGATAAAAGACTTTGTGCAGTTACATGGGAGTTTTAAATTTGAAATTAGAACGCCAGATATTTACTCAAACAACAGGACAACATCTGAAGAGGAAATGGGAAAGGGTCTGTATCTCTTGTGGAATAGTAACGAACTTAAAGAAGCAGGGATCTCGAGACTGAACCAAAATATCAGGTCATATGTGATACGTATCCCGGCATTACAGTGCAAAACAGAGCATATATTACGCGGTCTGTTTCACCTATTCAAAACACTAACAAAACGTTTTTAGACAAATTAATGTTAGTCGAACAATGTTATGACTTGAATAAAAATCTTGTGATATGATTTTCAGCAATACATTTCAGATTAAAAGATTAGACTAGACTATGTTGTTGGTAGTGACTGCACATTTTTATTTCTTTTTTGTCAAGTGTTATGGCAATTTTCTCTTTAATCTTTCATGATAGAATTATACTTCTCCAGTAACAGTCACATGTATATTACGTAGTGCCTACCACTGAACGCTAACTTGGTTAGAGTGGTTTCTTTCTTTTCGCGTCTTCTGAGTTGACACAATCATCTATCGTACAAAAGTAGTTGCGCCCTGGTACACAATACAATGCAATGATAATGAGTAACTCTAACAGCTTGTTTATATCATCACCAAGGTAGTTTTCAGTTGCATTCTGGGATTCCTTCAAATATATTATTTAAATGTTAGGTTATGTCATGCACTTAAGCGGTGTTGGTTTTTCTCGCTGTCGTCAAAGTATCAGAATTTATCTTATTGTTAGCCTCGACATAATCCAGAAATTTCTTCCACATTAATTTATCAGTTATTTTTGTTATATGATTTAATAGAAATCATACATGCAAATGTCATGTGGATGAAACGAGGACAGTTTATAGTCTGACCACTGTATCTCCACCCCCAGACCAAAATTTTTTTTGTTTTTTTTATTTCCCTTTTACTTGTTTAACTCTCGCATACCGATTCATAATCATTTATGATACGGCTATCTTTCAGCATTGTAGAAATATATCCGAAGCTAACATGGAACTTTTTATGTAATCATTCTAATTGCAGTACCAGTGTACTTTATTATTTCACGCTGGCATTGTGTGGCCAAAAGATGTCTCATTACATTTTGTTCAGACAGATCGTTGTGTTGTTCACTTATGGCGTTTTAATGAAGGCTTTATTTGTCTTCTTCCTTCAGTTTTTATAACTATTTCAAAACCAAATATCTCAGTTTTTTACTGAATGAAGTGCACCATTGATGTGACATCAATCACACTTACTCAAAATACCACCATTCGAATTACGCCTATTTATTGGAAGGAAGCTCTTTAAAAATTTACGTTTATTTGGTTGTTCTAAAATGTTTCCACGGGAGTCTAAAATACATGCTGAACTTTAGCTAATTTGCGATCGCTACCATGTAATCTATAATCGTCTGTACTACTCAAGTCGAGCAGGATACAATGATGATCGGTGCAAACTTGTTTGCATTTTAATGGCGGTGTTCCGGGTTTATGCTGCTCGTCAAAGGAATACTTTGTTTCTTGTGTAAACTGTTGCCTTCATTGATAGCATTAAGAATAGACCATATTGGGCAACGATGGAAATAAAATGCACGTGTACTAATTTTACATGAAGGTCCATACCGTTCCAGCATTATCGGACAATGGAATGGTTAGACCATTTGCTAGTTCATCATCGATGACAAATACCGTTGTTATCCTTGTTGCATTTAATGGTGAAACATTCTTTCACTGCTTCCAGTTTTCATTTTAAGTGCTTTATAAATGATTTTACCTTCGCATGATTTTATCTCTAAAGTTACTAGATTATGTTTTGTTTTTTTTCTAGATAGTATCTCATGGGAATATTATTTTTTTTTAAAAGTCAGTTGCGTAAACAACACGTTCATTTTCTCTCTAAACTTGTAATTCAATAAAAAGTAGCTGTATCTCCAAAGTTCAATGTCCTTTTAATTGATATAATCCAAAGTTTCAATGTACATGTTGATACAAATTGCTTAACGCCTGCTTTTTGTACTGAATATCATACAACTAAATGAGCGTTAATTTCACCTAATGTAGATAACTCAATTTCAGGAAAAGTCGACGCAACATACTATGTATATATATATATATATA
>JAECUM010015203.1:0-12081 GCA_016617855.1 Megalonaias nervosa | reverse complement strand
GAGAGAGAGAGAGAGAGAGAGAGAGAGAGAGAGAGAGAGAGAAACAGACAGAGAGAGAACTTTAATTATCGTTATTTCATTTTAAGGTGCAAACAAACGATAAAAGTAAACCAAAGCTCTTTATATATTAAATAAATTTATCAAGATTTAAAGAAAATATCCCATATTTTATTTAACCTTATTTTGTAACTTTATGTGTGTTATTGTGTTGTCATATTCGGGTCTTGCTCATCTCTCCCACAAGCATGTTCAGTTTTCCTGTCAGCTTGCGCTAAGGAAAGCTGACTTTTATGTAATCTGTCAAGCTTCGATGAATATATGCTTCTACAATGTATGCATGTTTGTAATTAGTATTATTGTAAAGGGGGAGGGGACGTGGGCGTGACGTGGACGTGTGTGTGCCCCTCTGTTAATTGATTTGGCGATCGTTATCTAGGGGATGACCTCCCTCGATGTTATTGCCCAGTGTGAATAGATAGATATAACATTGACAGAGAACTGAGCTGAAGAAATAAAACAAATACGAGCCCCCTTAACAATAAACATAAAATAAATTTAATTCATTAATACATAAACTGAAATTGCAGTTACAATCAAACCGATTTACATTAATGGAATTTAACAGCAGTGTTCAATTTACGGATTCGTTCATCATAGTAACGAGTGGCGCAAAGAGTACAATGTCCACCCTTGGCTTGTATCACCTGGCGTCGTTCTCTCTTGACTTTGCGTATTCCTCGTCTACGCGTGTATGCTTGGTCCTTTCTCTGACCCTTGCTATTCCGGACTCTTTATTTGCGGACTTCCCTCTTGGACTGTCCTCATCGGGTCTCCCGGGAAGGGATATAGGAAGCTGTTCCCTTAAATGACAAGATTACGACTAAAGCTATATATGTTTCGCCACCTATCCGTATATATAAAATCTCTCACTTCCGTTATTCAGAAACTTAAATAGCTATCCACACTGCATAAATTCTGACATAATGTGACCTTAACGATTAACGGTCCTTACAAATATATTGTATTTGAGGTAAGGTACAATCGTTATCAATAGTTACAAATGACCATTGCAATATACCAAGTCTGACCGTATTTAAACAGTTCATCGCCCCTGCTCCACGCGGCAATTGATTAGAAATTGACACGTTAGCTGTATACAGACAGCGCTGCCGTATATATCATCATACATTACTATACGTCTTCTTACAGCTGGCTAGGCAGTTCCACTCAATAAGATAAAGACTTGATTACTATTGCATAAGATTCACTAACGTCTAGCTTACAGTAACCAATAACCTGCAAGATCATTAGAGCATTACAAAATTGTATGTAAATATGCGATTATCATCAACTCACGATAAACAGTAACACCCTACAGACAAAGGAAATTAATTCATATAACCATACGAAATTCTACACATTTGAATATATGGATTACATCACAAGCATATCAAACACATTTGCATAAAATCAGACAACAAAATAGAAAATTAAATGGAAATTAAAATTGCGTACCTTAATGATGTTTCTTTTCCACACAATCGTGAGTCCTAGCACCATAGCCTGTCTTTTTCTTTCAAGACAGCTATCTGACCTCTCTACTTTGTTAACGAGGGAAAACTATTCTTTAGGGTTTTCCCCCGGAGTCAACCTGACTTCTCTCAAGCAAGATTTCTGACTAAAGAATTCTGATCCAAGTCGCTACCTTAAATTCAGATTATTTCCAAAGTGTACGCCTTAATATTTTCTGACCAATCGGAAGCAATTGTTCCCAAAATTTTTACCAAATAATCAAGTCTTTCATCAGATTTTGACAGCCTAGAATATGATGCAATTAGCTTTACTTTGAAGATCAGTTATTTGACTTAAGGTCCTTTACAAACAGATACGGTCGTAGTTCTAATGTACCCTCTGCCAATATAACGTTACGATGACTGGGTCAATTCCACTGAAGCTTAAACGTAGGCCCTTTTATGATTCACAGATGAAACAAGAGAAATATCAAGGTGAACTTTCTTAAAGACTTTTCTGGCTTGACTATGATTAAATTTTAATGCACAATTTATTCAACTTTAGGATCCAGTACTTCTTCAAAATTCGACACATTACAATTATCGATATGTGATATTTGAAACTTGCCTATAAAAATCAGTCAAGGTACATGAGACGTTTCTCCCATATACAAAAGTGTCCCTAATGTGGAGGAGTAATCCCCATAAAGTGCTATACATTTTCATTGTGTGTATTTATTATGCACTACTTTATTTTCCATAACATTTCTACTCATAATTAGCCGAAATTGATGAATTGGTTCTTAATTTCTTCCGGGTTTATGTCTGTTAGTATGCATTTGCTACTATTATAATCAGTTTTCGTTATGTACAAAGTCCTTAATACGTTGTGAAAACTGGCAGAACTAAGTTTCCCCTTTCCATATCAGACATATTTCCTTTCGTTAAGAAAGCATTTATAAATCAAATTTTCATTGGGAATTCCTTAAAAACTGGGAATTCCTTTAAAAAAAATATCGATTATGGACATGTATTCGCTACGCATTGCTGTTCTTTAAGATATTCGTATATATGCGTGTATGCATATATGCATGTATTATATGCAGGCATAGGCGTAGATATATGTCTGTCTGTCTGTCTCTCTGACTACATCACAACTGTAATAAAAAAAACCTTCAGGTAAGACAACATCAAAGCTGATTTATTATGTTCCTACTCTAACACAATCCCCATAATTCAGATTGTATGATCACACACACACACACACACACACACTCACACACACACACACTCACACACACACACACACTGGTGGATTGAAACTGACAACTGCGTTTATCGAGGTATTATTTATTGCTTATAGTGCAGACACACGTCGCATACAGACACGTCTGAGGTCTGTAGATGCGATTACGGCTGAATGCTAGAACCTTTCAGAGTAAGTTATTATGCCTATTTCCGAGTTACCCTCATGCATTGTTAAACTCCTGTTGGACAAGTAAGGATAAAAGTAAACAAATCTGAAAATGGCGAGGACCAAGCAGACTGTTAATGGACCAAGCAATCTTTAGAGACTAAAGACTAAAGACTTTTGCAAGTACAATGGGATGTTGATAATCACGATTTGAAAAAATCAATATAACTAAAACAAATATTGACAAGAAACAAATATAAAAAAAAAAACAAGACTGTGAAGATGAGCTTAGAAGAGAACAACTCACAAGAGCGAGCAGCACGTGCAGTACAAAATGTCACAAGTTTGAAAAAATGGAGTCTAGAAAATTTTTTCCAAGTAAGAAGAGTAGAGAGAACGGAAGGATCCTTTCTAGAATGTATACACCATGAAGGGACTCAGTTCCTAGATATGTCCAAAATACCAAGAGAGCAAGTACCAAGCACAGCAGAGGTCATGATTGCAATAAAGGTTCAATATCCAGACGAGATAAAAAGAGTATACTCGATAAACAGGGAAGGCTATAAAGGATATATGTTAAGATCAAGAGATAAAGAACCAGTACTACCCTTGGGAGAATTGTTAATCAAAGAGAGACCTGTTACAGTAAGGTAACCACCACCAATCCTGAAGAAAATGAAAAAACAAACGGGAGAGTTATATTTGAGTGATATCCCTCTAGAGATACCCCTGGAAGCAACAACGGAAAGATTCGAAGAGAAATACAAGATAAAGGTCATATCGGCCAGATTGGATACCATTCCCCAGACATCTATATACAACGGGAATAGGATACTTGAAATAGAGAAAAGTCAGCTGAAAGATGTAAAAAGAGCTTTTTACTTATTTGGGTTTCTGACGAAAACGTGGTATAAGGGCTGTATTTACCACAGAAAATGCAATAGATGTGGTCAAACGGGGCACACACCACATAAATGTCCAGGGAACTTGGACCAGCCACTCCAGCAAGAAAAAAACCAACAGGATAAAACAGACTCAAGAACCGAGGAAACAACAAAACAGCAAACAAGGCCAAAGACGCAGTATATAGAAAGCCAACAACTACCCAAGATACCAGAGAAAACATCCACACAACAACAGCTGAAACAACAAGATCTCAAAGATATCCAGCAGAGCAAGGAAGTACAACAGAAACAACAACCACAAACCTCTAAACAAAAGTCCGCAGAAACATCGATGACAGAACAACAGCAACAACAACAAAAGCAACAGCCACAACACCTCCAATCAAAATCCAGTAACAAGGAAGCTTGTCAGAAAATAGACAACCCAAAACAACAGCAGACGCAATCAGAAAACGAACAAGGAAAAATACCTACACAACAACAGAAACATCAAGGACAATTAAAACAACAAGAACAAGTGCATACACAACCAAGGATAATAGAACAGCAACAAACACCACAGGTGACAAAGACAAATACTAATTCAAGCTCACAAATACAACAGGCACTGACACTGGCAACACTAGGGGCAGAAACAACAAAGGAGAAAGAAACCAAGAGAGAACAAAGAAAAGCCAAAAGAAGGACAAAGAGAGAAGAAGAAGAAATGCAGAAAAAAGAAACGAGTTACCTACTTGAACATGACGAGTATCTCGATGGAGAATGGATTAAGAAAGCAGAGCAGAGTATTGAAACACAATGTGTATATAGGAAAATGATAGAAAAACAACAAGAAGAAGAACAAGAACGGAAAAAAAAGATGATGAATGGCAAAAAAAGAATGCAGAATATATTGCCGCTCTTAATAAAAACCCCAAAAACTACCTAGAAAATACAACTAGCCACAAATAGATATATCTATACAAAGATACAAATAATACAAATGCTACAAAACTTTACAACATGTAACATATGGAACAACTTCACTAGAGTTGAAGAAAATACAAGATAGCACATCTTCTACATATAGTATAATATAGAACAATATAGCACAATTTGACATGTAGGGCAGGAGGGCCTCCCTAAATGGTCTGCAAAGATCAAACAGGAAGAGCACCCTCCACAAAAAAAAAAAAGTAATAATGCATACAAATAAGTCACACATACGGATTTAATATGATACGAATCACACATACGAATTTAACATGATACCAATCGCACATACGGACTTAATATGATACCATTCATAATACGGATTTAATACGATACCAAACACACACATGAATTTAACATGATAACAGTTTAAATTCAACACAAATCCTTTTGTCAATCCATATAACGATTTACACTTATATTGATTAATAATCCACTCATCCATCCGTCCGTCCGTCCATGCATGCATAACTACCAACCTACCTTCCTACCTATCTACCTACCTTCCTACCTCCATACATACATACATACATACATACATACATACATATATGCATGCATGCATGCATGCATACATACATACATACATACATACATACATACATACATACATACATACATACATGCATACATACATATATACATACATGCATACATACATACAATACGTTGTTAGGAACTTAGTAAACCCTACTCAATTTTATTAAGTTCAATAAAGTTATAAAGTTCAATAAAGTTATAAAGTTCAGTAAAGTTATAAAGTTCAATAAAGTTATTAAGTTCAATAAAGTTATAAAGTTCAATAAAGAATTTTCCCTGCCATGCGCAGAATTCTAGACGACTCCGCGGGAGGTATAAAAGACTTGTCAGCGTATCTACTGGGACCTGTTCGGGTTTCCGAGGGTCACGTTAAGAGCTCCGTATGTTTAGACAGAGCGTGCAAAAATCTTTTACTATTATTTTGCTATGAATACCATATAAGGAAGTGCTCAAAGAAAAGGTAACTCTTGTTTATTATTTTCCGCGTATCAGAATTCATAGTTTTTTCACGATATCTGCATAAGTAAATTCAAAGAAAATAATGTTTGTTTTATAATAAATTTTGGATAGCTCTAAAACTAAGTTTTCAAATCAAGATCTCTTTACTAAAATCTTTCTGGATATTTATTCATTCATTGTTAAAGCAGCAACTTCAGCTTAAATATCTGCTTGATCAGTTAAATAGTATTCAGACAGTATTTTCATGATCCTGTGAGGTCAAGTCAAGTGTTTCTTGCAGACCTTGTTCAAATGATGTTTATTACAATTCAATAGAAATAGGAAATATAATAATAATAATAATAATAATAAATAATAATAATAATAATAATAATAATAATAATAAAATAGTGCAGGTTTGAATACAGAGCAAATGAGTGTTTCTCAAAGCTCTTTCCAATAGTTATTTGTTATATTGTAAAGCTGTTGAGTGTTTCTCAAGGCTTTGTACATATGCTGTTTGTTATTTTTGTTACAGTCATTGAGTGTTTCTCAAGGGTCTGTTTGAAATTAACCTATATGAATTTAATGAAATGTTGGCCAATGTTTCAACTTCTACCACTAAACAATAATTTTAATATAACATCTGAACATTAAACTTTGACAGTGATAAATGTTAATATCAACTTCTATCATAAAAACTGTTACTTAAATTACTTATGTTTGTCCAACTGCACACTACCACTGTGATATAAAATCAATGAGTTATTATTTGGAAGTGATGCACCTGATAGTTGAGTCTTGAAAGGTTAATGCCATACAAGTTTGTGACTGAATAAACCAGATGAACTTAAATCTGAGTCTGCATTTCATCACTAGTCCCATTCTTATTGTAAGGATTCCCCACTTCATCACTAGTCCCATTCTTATTGTAAGGATTCCCCACTTCATCACTAGTCCCATTCTTATTGTAATGATTCCCCACTTCATCACTAGTGCTATTCTTATTGTAAGGATTCCCCACTTCATCACTAGTCCCATTCTTATTGTAAGGATTCCCCACTTCATCACTAGTCCCATTCTTATTGTAAGGAGTCCCCACTTCATCACTAGTCCCATTCTTATTGTAATGATTCCCCACTTCATCACTAGTCCCATTCTTATTGTAAGGATTCCCCACTTCATCACTAGTGCCATTCTTATCGTAAGGATTCCCCACTTCATCAGAGAATCATAGAGACCTCTTGGAGTTAAGGTCTAAGTTTAACTGGGCCTTTACTCTAGTGAGAGTTTATCAGCCACAGACAACATAGTGAGTCAGTGAATGGTCACCGGAAGTTTAACGGCCAACGCTACCCCGTAACAGTATTTTCATCATAAGGGACTTCGTGGCAGCGCGGCTTGTTGCACATGCCCTATGTGCACACCGTCAAGAATTTATTTAATTAAACTGCAGCCATGTTAAACATGCATTGTAACTGACGTTGAGAGATTGCATTTGTTCACAGTGACGCATTATAAAATAAATGAATATTAATCCACAAATAATATTGTTTTTCAATAATTAGAAAGGGTTACCATAAAAGTTTGATTATTCATCGTGTGCATTACTATCTCGGCAGTATGGCAATCATGTATTTCAATTGTGTTCCTTTTAATTTGAATTGTACATGTTTAAACAAAAGAAATACCTTTACAAAGATTACTCTTCAATGCTGGAAAGCAAATACAGTATATGTAGATATAATAAAGTAGGAAGGACGTGGGCCTAACATAAGTGTAATGTAGATTTAGAGACAAGACAGTTAATTTGTTGTTATGGATTTAAACATTTAAGCGTTATATTGAAGTTGAAGACTTCGAGTATAACTTTTCATAAATCTAAATAACACTAAAAACATTTTGTCTCTCATTCCATTACAAACACTGACCACATACCGTATTTTATAAAAACAAATATGGCAGCTGTTTAAGTCATTCATTTCATCCATTATTTATTTCCAAATTACATATTTGTAAAATAGAATAAAAAGAACATACAAAATCTTTATTTTATGCTGGTTCGTTAGCTAGTGGATATTCCAAGAAATATAATATTAACAAAACCATTTTGTTCACTGTGGTCAAGAGACATTGATAACATCTTGACCAAGAAAATGTATACACCATTATGTCATCTACTGGGTCTAGTGGCAAGCACGGTCGATTGTCATTCCAAAGTACCAATATGCTTATTTCTTTTTGCTCCGTATTTGTTTTGTTTGTTTATGGGGGACGGGCGGGTTGGGTTGTTGGGGGTGGGTGGGTGTGAGTATGTGCTTTTTCATCTTGAATTTGGAAAGAGAATTGCATGAGTAATTATATTTTCTGTCCGAATATGTACGAAACGCACCAAAACATGAACAATAAACAGCTGACATTATCTTAAGAAATCTGCTACTTCAACATGTTATAGTATTTGCTAACCAATACGTTTGTACATGCAAAAAAGAAAAAAAGTTAATTGTTCCGAGTGAATAATGGATATATTGAATCACAAGCTTGATAAACTCTAATTATTTTCAGTCGTGGCTGTTCGCCATAAGTGAAAATACTTGAATTTGTCACCCACGAGATGAAATATATCCGTTATTTAGTCGATGTGCCAATATCCTCATTATCAACAATCACCACCGGAAATACCTTGTGCGCACGCTCCCAGGGGATCAGGTCATTGGGGTTATCTCGTCTAGATTGACTGAGGTAAGCGAAATAAGGTTATTAACATCATATAAATTTTGACCAGATCTGAGTTTCAGGTTTACGTTTCGTAAAATTTTCACCGTGCAGACCATAATTTGTAACAAAGACAGGAAGCTTTATGTTTCTGTGTTTGTTGTTTTGTTTGCTCGGTTTTGTTGTTGAGGCTGTTGTCTTTCTTGTTTGTTGGGAGGGAGTGGGTGGGTTTTGTTTTGCTTGGGGTTTCGGGTGCATTTAGTTGATAAAACTGGCTGCGACTGCACTCTCTTTTTCTTATGAGTATTAATTAAATACACTAAATATACAGAAATGAAAATTAGATGTGTTGTTTCACGTATGTATTTTAATCACAACAACATGCTGATAAAGACATTTGTATCTTAAACCCTCGTGGGAGCTGCGAAGTGCCTACGTGTGCCTAGACGTTTCTTTGTTGCGTCAGGCATGCTTTATTCTAGCCTTTCCACTTTAGTAATAGTTCTCATTATCATGTGATGTGCATAATCAGTATATATTGTATCGTACATTGCAATAGACATTTGCCAGATGTTATTGTAATAAAATTTCTCTACAAATTAGTAGACGTGGATGTAAAAGGGGAATCTGACTCCACCTTGCATCACTTTTTGCAGCATGGTTGGTACAAGGCCATGTCTGACCCCAAAAGCACATGGGTTGGGCCCTACCTTGCACCACAAATGCCAAGTCAGAGCAGAAACGTTTTTGACGCATCCTGGGGACTTTTGGTGGATAGGTTGGGTAAAAGGAGCGTGGCGGTCACAATGAGGACAGTGAGCCTCACTTTACAGACCTGGATAGGTGGAGGTGGGGGTGGTTGAGGGGGAAATGACAGCCAGCTCAATGAGAGTCGATGTGTGTCTATGGGATCCCTTCATAGACGATAGGAACATCTATGGCAAGGTGGGTAGCGAAGTGGGCAGCAAGAAAACACCAACAACACGCCGAAATAGGGACGCTTAGTGTCTATGAAATATCAGCAGCAGCCATATTCCGACAAGGCAGAAACATGTTCACATGGATGCCCTGGGAACAGACAGCACCTTGTGGACGAAAATGCCTCAGCACCTGTTACGCAGTACATGCCCGGCGATAAAGAGACGAGATGAGACAACAGACATGCCGAAATTGCGGTTAGACATCATCTCCATTCACCGCATATGCAGCCGCTGTGGAGATGGCCTTCAGGCCGACAAGCTACGACCGATAGAACTAAATTTCAGACAACAATTCAGGAAGGTCGTTAGCAAGCTGCATAGTACAGCTAAACCTTGCCACAGGTAGAGTGACAAAACGTCTCTATTAAAGAAGTACTGAAGAAAGATCATAATCTTCGCCTAACCAATGAAGATCAAAAATTCACATCTAAAGAAAGCCTAGGTACCATAGTATTCACAGTAACACTGGAATATCGCTATAGCGGGCTGACGTCAGTCAGGAGCAACCAGTGACAATATTCCATTTAGAGAAAAAGCTGTGTATCATAAACACTATATCACACGTAGATGCTAGCGATCAAAATGCCTGGGATAAAGCAAAACAACGCCCTGCTGAGGGAGAAGTAAATCACCAACAACGAATATACTGATATGATGGAAGGAGTTCAGGCCGACTAATCAAGGTAGCCAACACAGCTTATTGGCAGCAGCAGACCAGGTCACCCATGTTGGCCCCAAGACGTTAAAAACTCATACCTTCTCCCACAGAGCCGCCCACACCGGCCCTGCGGCAGCATGCCCCACATCCAAATCTGCCAGACGACGAGACTGACAGAAAGCAACCGGGGTTTCACACCAGGTCACCCCTCCCCGAATATTAGCGCGAATATATGCCGATTGCAAACCAAGAAGTCGAGTATTAAGCAACTGCACAGTTTGGCCATCCACAGAAGAGTCTCAGTCGGTTGTTGAGCTCGAGGAACAAGTCTCCAGTGCTGTAGCTAAGATCGAGGAGCGATTGGAAACGTTTATGAACAAAGGCTCAGACTGGCGAGTAGTCAGATGTGATGAGGTAAAATCTATGCAATTCGCAGTTCCGCCTGTTTCGAGCAAAGGGAATACCCACGTCCACGTTCATTCCCTAAACGACAGTCATTATTATCAGAAAACTGGGACACCCAATGCGTCGAATGGGCCAGACTATTAACCCTATACAGTCCCAGTAACCATCACCCAAAGCGCACCAGCAAGTACGTACAGTAATTATCACTGAACTCGGCACTTCAACAAGCTTTAGTTTCCGATGAAGGTATCGGATATTGCAAAGTATGAAACCATTAACCCCACCATCACTGTCAATATCGTTTGGATAGGGCCACGCGGTAGTCCCATACGTCTCTTAGAAAAAGTGATGGTATGCAAATTGTGTTGTGCTCACTTTAAAGTCAAATAATAATAATAATAATAATAATAATAATAATTGTTATTGTTATAATTATTATTATTATTATTATTATTATTATTATTATTATTATTACTGTTGTTGTTGTTGCTTTGTTAGATTTTAGTGATTATTTGTTGATTCTGGGGAATCTGTAGGAAGATATTTCTCAAACTGTGTAACTAGCCAGTGTTTAGCAATACACGCGATGGTGCACAGTATTCATTAGACTTTATGTTAGCATGAATTAGTTTCATGAATGGACCCTCCTTAATACTTAGCATAAGGAATTCAAAGCAAAGTCTAATATGCATGTCCCGACAATAATTCCGATTGGTGCACCTACGAATGTTGTTGTTGCTGTGTCATCAAAACCAACAGTTCCTGCTGCAGCAAGACCAGCAAACACACGCATTAGTACTTTACAATGAACGCGGTTCTCTTGGTGATTTCATCTCGTACCTGTTTCTCCGCTTCGACTACTTTGTCGGGGACACTGAGGGTTTATCACAGTTCTTATATTATTAATACAATCGCGTGGTACAATTGTAAGACTAATATACCATGTCCGGTATCATCACGTCTAGGCGCAATACGCACACACACACACTTGAAGCCAATAACTCTTTTTTACTGGTACAGTTAACATAGAAATTTAGAAACTTCTTCCTCGGAAATATTTACATTTCCGGCAATTTTGGGTTCTGCGCATTTAGCACCCTTTTCATTCAAACCACACCGATTACACCTATACATTCTGCATATAATGATCGTCTTTGCCAAATAACTGTTATCCGAACACAAATGCATCTTTGTTCTATAACAGTCGAGATCTTTCTTTTCAATGTTGGTGTAAAATATTCGTTGGTGAACTTACGCGGGTGGATATATTGGTGAATACCGCTTCACCAATGCAAAAACAGTCCTGGAGAGTTTTCACATCTGATGATGTAATCAACATTTATACCTTTGCCTAAGCAATGATTTCAAGTTTTCCTCGAGCTGGTATGTCCACATGAGTGTGATTCCAACTGTCGATTTCTTTTTGTTCCTTAACAGGAGTATATGCAAGTGTGTACGAGGGTCTGGTAACACCATTCTGACGCAGATATTCGTCGACAAGTGGGACAAAATCACCATCAATATTCGCATCCGATGCCAATTG
>JAECUM010015201.1:0-67680 GCA_016617855.1 Megalonaias nervosa | reverse complement strand
ATACATACATGTTGGACGTCAAGGGGATCCACTCTCTCCTTATTTGTTTTTATTAGTAGCAAATGCTTTAGACATTTTGGTTTGGAACAATAATGATATTAAAGGCAGATTCATACATGGATATGAAAATTGGCACAATATGCTGTGACACATAGTTCCGTTTAGATGGATCGGGGAACTTTTTGTATAATTTGGTAGAAACATTAGACGCATTTGCATCAATGTCGATACTAAAAGTGAATATCAACAAAACATTAGATATAAAAATAGGGTCATTAAAGAATTCACTACCCAGATGTATATAAATTTAGGATTTGATTGGACTTCAGATTTCTCTCTTTTAGGAGCTGAGTTATCCGTGAATACAGAAGACATTGTGGGAATGAATTTTGAAAACGAAGTTCAAGGTGTACAAAAACTGTTAGTGGAAAGGAATCGAAGAAAATTAACAATATATGACACAATTGTTGTTCTAAAATCAGTGGCCTTATCTAAATTTACACATTTATTCTTAATGTTACCAAATCCAACAGCAAGTGTTCTAAAAAGAATCGAAAGAAATGTTTTTTAAATTATTGTGGAATAACGGTCATAATAAAATAAGTACAAAAAGACTCATTAATAAGCTAGAAGAAAGTGGATTGTGCATGAAACATCTATCATATTTTATCAAGTCTTTAAAAATATCTTGGGTAAAGCGTTTGCTGACTCCTCAAAATATAATTTGTCCTATTACAGTTTTCTCATTTAAATGATTTGCAATGATCAAGATAATCCAACTATATTTTTTTTTTAAAAATTCGTTTTGGAAGGATGTTCTTTTAGCATGGGCAGAATTTATGATTATAGAAAGAGATAGAAACTTCCTTAAAATTCCACAGGAGTGTGTCTGGAAAAATAACATTATGACGATTAACAACAGACCAGTTTTGGATTGATAGTGGCTTTCAAAAGGAGTAAAATTTATATATTTATTCTTGGATGAACAAGGTTTATACTTATCATATGAAGGGTTTTGTGTTCTATATGATTTTTCACACCAGATTACACAATAGTACAGTATTATAAGTGCAATCAGACTATTATTAGACGATTAAATTTGCACATGGGAAGAAAAAATGTGTACCCTTTCTTCCAGAAGAATATTGAAGTTCTACTCAGGAATCAAAAAGGATGCAGAGAGATAGATAATATTCTAATAAAGTCATTATTACAGTGTTCCCGAGCTCAAGACACCTTTTTAAATTAAATTCGGCATTCCAAAAGACAAGAATTGGTGGTATAAGGTCAATTCGATTGCGTATAAAATTACTTTGGATACAAAATTATTGTGGGTCTAGTTTAGAATTATACTGACTACAAATAGTTGGTGGGGTTTGTAATTCAAAATTGGTTGCGTAGCTGATGAAAGGCGTTCTTTCTGTAATAGTGAGGAAGAAACGAGAAAACATTTATTTTGCAACTATGTTATTGTGAAACATTCTTGGGGTCGGGTTTTACATTTTGTTGAACAGAGATTGGAGTGAATTTCGAGATTTCTGAAAATCATATTTTATCTGGAGATGTAAATGAATCTTGCCAATCAAATTTTGTAAATGGACTATTGTTATTAGCAATATATATTATATTTAGATCGAAATTTCAATTCAAAACTCCAAACCTGCAAAGAACTCTAATTTGATTTAATGTTGAATTTTCAATTTGGAAGTTAATAAGTCTGACCTGGGAGATTTGAAAGTACAAAAGTTATTTACCAAATGGAATCTTGTGAAAACATATTTTATTTATAAACAGAGTAGTTGCTATGAAAGTGGAATAATGTGATCACTGTGCAAAGTGTTGACTCGGAGAAAATAACTTTTTTTCTTTCACTCTCTTTCTCGTATGTGTCTGCTGACAGGTATGCACATATGTGCATATGTATGTGTGTACATTTAAATGCTTATGTATGCGTATATGAATGTTTTGGTTCATGAATATGACTGTATATGCATGCCTTCATATTTATTTTTGTAGAAATGATAATATTTTCATACATATTAATATGTTATCTTGAAATTATTAATGCAAACTATTTCTTTTTCTGTTCACTAGTTTCTCTCTTCTTTATTACCTTATTTCCTATTATCTTCTCCTTGCCTGTCTTATGGTTTAAATAATGTACCACGCTATATGCATGGCATACTTGTATTATTTATCTCTCTAAACTTTATTTTGAAAAAAATTTGAAAATATTAGCGTTATCGGAATGTAACATGCCAAATTAGATATCATCAATTTTAAATATAAACTCAAAGCTGCCATTCAGTAAGAAAACGAACTGTGTCACTTTTAACTAAATGAACAGTATTTGAGAGAAGAAACAAAAAACAAACAAAAAATATAATTTAGGGTAAAACATTCTCATCATTAGCTTTTAATTTATTCCGCTCATATTTCAGTGTCATTCCGATACTGATATTCAGCATAATATAATATTTGGCTTTAAAGAAAGATGAGTTGTTTTTCAATATTTTGTTTAGTTTTTTAAACTTATTTGTTTTGACTGAAAAAATCTTTGCTAAATATTAGATGTTAATATTTAGCTTCATTTTTCTTTCTAGGAATTTCATGGTTGGAGGACAGGGAGGATGTAAACAACAAAACAGATATCAGTTTTGTATGTAGGCCACGTGCATATATGAAGCAAGTACGGTTAAAGCAAGACATTTATGAAGAAGGTAACATTTCTGTACAATGTACGATTTTCTTTGCATTTCGTCACCCTATTTAGCACGTGTATATTTCTGTTTAACAAGTTTTACATTGTTTATTCCATTTGCTTGTCTACAATGTTGTGGTTCAAATTTTGTAAGTAATCTTTTCATATATTCCGTGCTTCTGTTTTCTTACAAACTTACATATACTCCTTAGGCAGACTCTGACGGGACAACATTCGATGACGAAGGAGAGGAACGGTCATTGACTGATACTGACAGCTTCAGAATGGTTCCCAGTGCACAATCAACCGTAAACGTCGCCCCAAATGTAATCTTGGCGATGGACACTTCGTGTGACATAACGAAAAGGACGTGGATGAGGATGAGCGAAATGACTATCTATTTATTTATTTGTCTATGTATATTTGGTTCATTATCATATCATTTGTATGTCCAAAGAATGTTTTCAGATAGTTTCTTGTATGTTTACAGATCTTTTGATATGAATCCAACAAGACCGATTAAATAGAAATACACGAATACGTCGAGTAATTTGTTAAAAGCTGCTATACGTTAGTTTACAAAGGAACAACTTCAGCTATGTAGAAACACTAATGTTATAACAATCACATGTTCTGACTTTTAGATAAACCAAGAATTCCTTCGGTGTGAGGATTTTGAGATTGGTGACATCAGAGTTGGCACCATGCGTCATCTCATGTTTTTCGACCGAAGAACAGCTCGAAGTATTAAGACAGCCCAAGCGCTAATATAAGGATAGGCATTTCAGGTGAGCAGTATTTTTTCTTTGTTTTTAACATTTAATATTTTATGTTATTTTCTGATGAAAATTTGGGTTAAGATGAAATATTTTCTAATTTAACGGATATTTTATTATTAATAAAGCATTATTTTAATCATCTACAGTGAATGACTCGAATGCGATGTTATTTTGTTTACATGTGTCGAAAGATCCCTTCAAAACAAATGGCCAGCTATTCAGGCTTCACGCATTTGTGTCACGGGATGGAAAATCTCATCAGCTTCCCATGACATTTTGCATAACGAGCAGCAAGATGGTCCAATATTACGTAAAGGTAGGGGAACATTGCATGTTTTGTTTTCAGTATTATTAGATGTTTAATGCCCAACACAGCTCAAACTAATCCATGCTATTGAAAAAAAAATTGTGATATTCATTATGTTATGTATTTTACTTTTTACAGTAGAAACTGTGTTCGATGTATTTTTCAATAATTAGAGCAATTAAACATACAAGTTGTTTTCATGCAATTGGTTGGTATTTTACAAAAACAAATGTGTCATTTTGTGCTCTCTTTAGTCCAATAAAAATTTAACCATTTATCATTCTTAGTACACAATAGTGCTATAAATTTCTTTTCTGACATAATACCACATTGAGAACAGTTACACAGAGAGAGAGAGAGAGAGAGAGAGAGAGAGAGAGAGAGAGAGAGAGAGAGAGAGAATTTAACCCTATTGTATATTATTCAGATGATAACAACTTTCAAGGTAAGGCTAGGCTATACAGCAGTGGAGGAATTTGGTTTGGATTTTGAAATGGGTATTCTTCGAGCACGTACAAATAAATAAACAATCAGTAAACTTGTGAATTGTAACAATGCATGACAAATTTTACTTTGCAACTTAAAATTGTTTTATATTTTTCCGACTTATGAGCGTAATATTTTACAAATTGCATTTGTTTTCAAACTATAATCCATTGGTTCCCTCTGGACAAGCTTAATAAAAGACTTTTGAGCTTTACATTGTTGTCAGAGTGCCATCCTAAAGGGGTCGGTCTGCATGTCAAGAAATACCAAATGTGCAACAAGATACTCGGTCAGTTCTTTAATTTTTTGCATATATCGCTATTAAAATAAAGACACACACAAACAAACAAACACACATTATATATATATATATATATATATATATATATATATATATATATATATATATATATATATATATATATACACACACACACACACACACACACACATGCTTATTGCTACGTGTTTCATTGGCCCCAAGCAGTATGGAAGCAGGTCCAGGGTTTAAGCTTGGCCACGACATACATAGAATGGGAAGGTGTGTACAGATATATCAGACAAGTGGTGGCATTGCCACTTCTACCAACAGTTCATGTCAGACCAGCATGTGAGGATCTGTGTCGCCTAGCTAATACGGAGCCTCTTCAAATGTTCATGGAGTACACCAGAAGACAGCAGGTAGATAACACTGTATTTGATATAGCGTCTTGGTCTGCTTTCAGGCAAACAGTCCGTACTAATAATGATATCAAATGTTGCTTCAGCGTAATTTTTGTTTACTTCATTTATTTTGAATAGAATGTTCTAATCACTCTCCCGTTTAAGAAACACCATTGATATCAGTTTATGTAGTCATGATGACGCCTATTGAAGTTCCGCATACAAAGGTGCAAAACCTACAATTTCTGGATCTATGCTTGTCTGAATAAATACACTCTGCAGAATTTGTTTTTACAATTACAGAGTAGTATGAAAGGCTGGTGTTTAGTACCCACTGGAGCTCTCGGGGCACTTCCATTCCAACGAGACTATCCCCTATGACTGGATCATTCATGTGACGTGTGTATGTGCACGTGTGTGCCGTCAAAATTAAAAGTGATTAACATGCAACAGTCAATTCATGGGTTAAATATGTCATGGGGGTAGGGTCGATGACGGCTGGAAGGGCCACGAAGGGGGCCAGTGGGGCAAAATCCGTAGTTTCATACTACTACGGTACATTTAACACATTAATGACAATATCATTATGCCAGGGAAATAGGAGCAAAGTGCCTTTCACGAAGGCACACCGAGGCAGTCGAGCCTGGCTGGGATATATAGATATTTGTAAACGTGATAAAACGATGATTAATTTGTATGAAAATAATAGTTTGAGATTTTAGTGATTGATCTAGGTCAACGCCGTCTAACCCTAATGACTTTATCCTCACATCACACGCGAATACACGCGAGCCCGAGCGCGAAGCAGCCGAACAAAGTTACCAAAAGGCGCTCATGAAAGAGGAAGAAGACCTTAACCTGTATCAATAACCAAATAACCCGCTATTATCATACTACTTGAATATGAAACCATACGAGTGATGACTATGGTCCCAAATCCCAATTCTTCACCCTCTCTGATATGTACGAGCAAGAGATGGGTGTGCCCCAGGGCAGTCTTTAATCTGTCACGATTTTTAACATCGAAGTTAATAACATTACCAAGTGTTTGCCTCCTGTTATGGATTGCTCCATATCTGGAAGTCATCGCGTTGCAACGAAAGATCAAAGTTCTGTATGCTATGTACGCGGACTTTAAATGTATGAACTTTCGTGTGGAAGCTTCGCTTTCCAACAAGCAAACAAATGTAACTCATGTTACTGAACAAGTCAAACACGGGTTTTAGGAGTAGAAGAAAATGAGGATTCTAGGCCAGAGACCCCTCTTCCTTCCTCTAAAACCCTTCTATGCTGACATTTTCTTCAGCAGCCTTTTCTAGATCAAAATAATGACTTTTATAAGAAGATGAGGTTTTAAAACACCCACCCCTCCAAAACTTTCTATGTTAACATTTTTGTCAGAAATATGTTAGAAAAATGTTTTCACTTACCTGTCCACGTATAAATCCACTTGCAAAATGGTCATGAAGAAAATTCTGCCTGCCTTTTATAGCGTTATTCTGGAAATTCCGCGTAGGCGTTATTCTGAAAATTCCATTGGATATTACCTATCTTTCATCTGATTCCAGAACATTCTAGAAAATCACGTGATTGAGTTATTCTGGAAATTCCATTGGAAATTATCTATCTTTTACCTGATTCTAGAATATTCTAGAAAATCACGTGATTGAGTTATTCTGGAAATTCCGCGTAGGTGTTATGAACTATAAAAAGCGGTCAGAATTTTCTTCATGACCATTTTGCAAGCGGATTTATATCCGAACAGGTAAGTGAAAACATTGTTTGAGATTATTTTATTTCTAAAGTTTAGACAAAATTTCATACCCTATCATCACTATACTTTTTTTGATAATTATTTTCATACTTACAAACTCTCATTGGTAGAATATCTGTTAGCATACTATCAATAATGCGAAACTCGCGTATTAAATTGTCCATATCATATTTTATACCCGGCAAATAAGATCGTATCTGATCAAGTAAATTTTTATAAGTGATACCTGCTGTCTTACAAGCATTTTTTTTTTTAGTCGCAAGTCGAGGCTCAATTTTTTTTACACGCTGTTGCAAGAGATACACCAACACCTGATATTATTAACAAAAATGGATTTAATGATGCTCCACTTGAAATTATACCAGAGCTAGTCATTAGCAGTGGTAAATATGATATTATCCGAAGTATTTTACTATAGTATTTGTAACATTGTTTTACACACCAAAGTTTTTTATGATAATATCTGTAATATTGTATTAGTGCGTCCACATCTTGTTTTGGAATTTTCTCTGAAATATGATTGAAATCGATGATATGTTTTTTTTATTATACAATATTTGTTTACAGATTTTATACAATATTAAATTCAATAGCACCAACAATTGAATCAAGAAATTCACGAAACTTATTATTGTCAGCTATAAAATCTCTGTACTTGTCATAAACAGCTGATGAAATATCCTTATATCGTTCATCCGTCAATACCTCATTTTTCTTTAACCAACTGTAGGAATCAAACGTGTTTTCTACTTCACGTTCATAAAAATCTGTTTCATTTACTAAATTACCGTAATCTCTTTCTGTTTCATCAATAAACCCAAGTACCAAGCTTATCTGATCCAAAGTAAAATTTTTGAGGACAAGATATTGTCTGATAATTGCATATGCGACTACGAAATTTATCAGCATTAATTTTTGGAGTGATTTTCGTCAAAGAAAGGTAATTTGAGTAAATGTATTTACTCTAAGCCATAATTTTTCGTATTGTTTTGTGAACATTTTCTCGACTTCATTGTAATAATTTCGCAATGATAGTTGTCTAGAGCGTTGAAGTGATGGAAGTGGAACATCATATTCTTCACCTATATCATAATAAGAACCAATACCTACACCAAATGTTGTTCGATTGACTTCCTAAAAAAACTTTTCTCGCTCATCATCGCTGAGATCACTAATTTCATCGTCAAAATCTTTGATTATCGCTAGAGATGCGTTAACAATAATTGGATCAAAGTATGGGTTTTTTTTACTCATCATTGGTAGAAGTGCGTACGAGTATGCTTTTATAATTAACTCCGTATCAGGCGTCTTTCTAGCGATTTTAAGTAAGGTTTCCTTGTCGCGGTAGTAAATGCCGAGATGTCTAAAAAATTTTCATTTTAAAAAACTATTGTATAACTCTTTGTTCCTTTTTATTCCTATTATCTTAGATTCCACTAGTTTGTCGAGGTCATCATGGCTATAATTTACTCGTTTTTTTCACATCTACTCTTTCACCATAAGCTTGCATTTTTATTAAGTTTCATTTTATAATCAAATCTAGATTTTCAAAATTGAGCTCGAGCAATATTTTTTTAAACAGGATTTCAATTTGTTTATATTCTTCTATACAATCATCAGGATGACAGTATCTGCTTATAATATCAATGTTTTTTATTGCTTCAAGCAGTTGTGGTCCTAGCATATGCATAACGAGAATAAAAAAAATTTCTTCTTCTGACAATGGAGAGTTTATCATTGGAATCGAAAACTTTTTCCTAGTATTTATCACACGTGCTGATAGCGATTTGTCTCCAACATCTATTTTAGGGTTAAAAATATTATCGTAAAATTCTCTTGCAACGATTGTAATTGGTTGTGACATTTATTTTGTAACGTTAGATTAAATTTGATCATCGAGTGTGTATATTTGAAATGCTGTCAGTCCTGGGAACGGATGTTCAGCAGCAATAACATTAACTCGGAAATATAAGTACTTGTTGACAGTCTTTTCTGCTGGAATTGAAAATTACTGTGTTGTTGAAGTATACGTGTTTTCTGTACTATACAACATTGTCCAGTTGATATCATCGTTTGATCCTTCCAATCGCCAATTATAAATCCGACCAACACTAGAGTTTAATCGACCGCGCAAAATGAAATTGCCAAATAGCAACTGCAGTAGGACATTTAATTTTAATCCAAAAATTTTCAATTTCTCCGTTAGTAGTCCATTCTTGTCTATCAGAGAAAGCGTAATAAGGATAATTTTCAGGATAATATGCTGATGCGCTTACCTCTAACCCAACTCGATTGTCAGTTGCCTTAAAAAGTGTTGGAATATACCCAACATTATTTTTAGTTCGTTTTATACCACCACTAAACACTCTGTCAACATACGCTTTATTTGTCAGATCATTAGGGTTAACTGGAACGTAAGTCGTAGTTATCTTGTTGGCTCTCATGTTTATGTTACCTGACATTGATCCACCGGATTTCTTAAAATATGGGGTAAGTTCTTCTTTTAACTGAGCATAACTAATAGCATCAGTTTCGTTAGCTGGTAGTGAGGTTGTCAGTAATCCAGTTATTTTTGAACTTGACATAGACAGGTTACCTGTCATTGTGTCACCAGCTTTATTAAGTTTATTATCATCAACTGATTTTAGTTGCGCATAACTTACAGCTTGTGTATTATCAACGTTTACTGGTGGATATACGGTATCCAACCCAATGATTTTTTTTTACTGGACATGTTAATGTTACCTGTGACAGTCCCACCAGTTTTGTCAAGTTTATTATTATCCACGTACTTCAACTGTAAATAACTTACCGCTTGGGTTTGATTTAAGTTTGCTGGTGGATACGCTGTCTCCAAATTTATAATTTTTTTCCTGACATATCCAAGTTACCGCTTAAAGTTCCTTCTGTCAGTGATAGTTTGTTATTATCAATCGTTTTCAGTTGTGAGTAGCTCACCGCTTGTGTGAGATCTACTCTTGGTGGAGGATAATCTACTTCTAGTCCAAGTACTCGCTGATTGGACATAAATAAATTACCTGTCATTGTATCACTGGGTTTTTTTTATTAATGATGACGTATCAGTTATTATTGGTTCGTCGGATGTTGTGAGTGCTGTTCCAAATTTTGTGTAATAGGTCATATTATGTAAATTATATAACATAAAATTATATAACAATGGCGAAGTCATCTTTATTAAATTTTGATACCGAACGATTAATCAAGCATAAACATAATAACGAACTTCCAGATTGTCATTATCTTATTGTTGGTCGTAGAGGATCAGGTAAAACAAATCTGTTATTAAATCTTTTGCTCAACAGTAACTTTAACTACGATAAAGTATATATTGACACAGTTAACCCGCAACAGGATAAATACAAATTATTGAGCGAGTACAACGATAAACTTCGTGATGAACTTGACGCTGGCGATGACATATTTTTAATAAAGCAACCAGAAGAATTAATTCCAGTTGATGAACTTGGTTCATCCGAGCATAAAATAATTGTATTTGACGATATTCCACTAAACAACGAGGAGATGAATAAGATCAAATCTTATTTTTCGTTGTCACGTAACAAAAGATGCAATTCGATTTATTTAGCGCAAGGCTTTTACAACGTCGATAGATTTATCAGGCGAAATACAGGATGTTTTATATTATTTCCTGGACTAGATAATGTTGATGTAAGAAATATTGCAAACGAACAATGTGGTGATGTAACGAAAGATAAATTTATTGAATTATATCATCAAGCAACCAAAGACAAATATAATTTCTTTTTATTTGATAAACTAGCGCGTGATCCGGCTAAGATGTTTCTTTGTTGTATTGACACGTTTCTATAGGTGAATTTTATAAAGCGTATAAAAAATAAACAATGGACAAGCATCAATAAAGAACTGAGTTACTAAAGAAGTTTATTGCAACTTGAGCAGCTTTTAAGAAAAAATTGGAAGAAGCTCGGCGTGGACAAGTTCAAGCGGAGGAAGAAACTGCTAAACTTTTTAAACCTGTTACCGAAGCAGTACTTGGCAAGCAACCAGAGATATCTGCGTTATCTGCAGACGAGCTTAAAAAATTACAAGAAAAAGGTTTGTTAGGTTTACTCGGAGAAAGATCAAAAGAGGAAACTAAAAATATTACAGAGAAACTTGTAAGAAACATTGCTGATCCTGCTGCACGACAGGCTGAATTTGATATATTAATAAACAACCCTCTTGCACTTCAGCATGCGATAGCAAGACTGAAGGTTGATCCAGTCGGGTTAAGGAGGTTAATAGAAAATTTGTCAAGAAAAACTGAAGAACTAGCTGAGGAACAAAAAAAGAATAACTGAGGCTACTATAGGAATGTTTCCTATTGAAAAACAGATAAACTTTACAGGAAACAAGCTATAGCAAAAATAAATGATTCCGAAGTTACCGAATTTATTCAAAAATATCTAGAAAACGAAAAACTTAACGATCTTGATAACATTAGAAAATGGAGTATTAACGATTACGATGAACTATAAGAAATTTTAAACGAAAAAATTAAGGATTTTCCAGCAGCTGAAAAAGTGATTAAAGAAGCTAGCGAAGAGGGAGAAATAATGGCTGCGTTAAATAGAATGAGAGAAGGAGTTATTGCTAAGATGTTAAGTATAACAGCAACACAGTACAGAGGTAGAAAAGTAGAATATGCTAAATCATGGTCCTTCAAGAAACTGTTTCATCACGTTGGCAATAAACGAGATAAAACGATTACCAGAGGAAAAACCAAAAACTGGAACAGTTGTTCGAGTTTTTACATCAAACGCAGAAATAGTTGACCGACTTATGTTGTTGATATCATCCAAAAAACTGGTAATGAAAGCGCAGAGATCGATAACAAAATCATTGATATACTAGATAACCTTAGATCAAGCGGATTACTAACATCATCCGAGTACGAAATTTTACACAGCGATCTTATCAAACAATATTAATATAATGTCATTAACATCAACAACATTATTACTTGGTTCATCGCAAACAACAGGAAACAGCATAAACTTTTTTGTTTATTACAATCCACCAATAGAACTAGATCCCGAAAAACAGTATGAGATTGGACTAATTTCCTGTATAGCATGGCATTCTGTGGCTAACGTAAAAACTGGAGTAAATGATGAATTTACATTTACTTCAACTTTAGGAACTGCATGGACAAATTTAAAATTCCACAAGGAGCTTATAACATCACTAATCTAAATAAAACAATAAAAGAACTTATAACAAAAAATAATGGTGTAGCTGATAATTTTCAGCTGACACCAAATTATAACACGTTACGCGCCAGAATAACATTAAAAAATATAATAGTTAATTTATATCGCAAACAAGTATCGCACCACTGATAGGATTTTATCATAGAAATTATCCTGCTTTTGGACAAGCTATTACATATGACGGTGAACTGCCAGTAAATATAACTGACGTAAACACAATATTAATAAATTGCTCTATTGCATCTGGATCTTACTCAGCCAATGGTAGTAAAGGACAAACAATATACAGTTTTCACCAGACGTTCCACCGGGATCTATCATGCAAATTAGTCCACGTCAAGTTATTTATTATCCGCTGAACGTTGAAAATCAGATAACAGAAATAAGTATGCAATTAACAGATCAATCTGGACGACACCTGGATCTGAACAATGAGGTTGTTACTTATTACCTGCACCTTCGAGCTCAATAACATTGTACAACCTAATTTAATAACAAAGATGAGACCAAAAAAAATTTACAGAAGAAAAATCGTAGGTGGATATTTTGGAAATATATTTACAACAATTGCTGAGAATATACCAGGAATAGCGCGTAAAGTAGCACCAATTGCACTTGACGCAGGTAAAGCTTTTGCGCAGGGGTAGCTAGTTCAGCAGGCACCGCAGTAGGACAAAAGATCGCTGATAAGACTAGAGGCAGCCCATCTTCAAACGCGGAAATAAAACAAGCAATATCAGATATTGCGCCAACAAAAGAAACAAAACGAGCTATGATAGCTACAACAAAAAATTATTATCACCACATGGTGAAGAAATAGTACGTAAACTTGTAAAGAAAACAGCGTTGATGACTCCTGTTGATTTTTAATTGTGTGCCACACAGTTTTGTCTGGATTATAAAATAAATAATGTCAGCTAAAAATTATCTCGATCTTACTGAAGAATACGATACTGACGACACTGTAACAGGATTTGAATACGTCGAGCATCTCGATGAAAACTCAAATGAACCAAATAAAGCTGGTGTTAGAACTTTTAACATTAGAGATGAGGACGTGTTCCTATTACCGACAAGGCGGTGTTAGAAGTCCGTGGCCAGATATTAACTGCGATAGGAGATGATATTGCAGCTGGTGCAGAAATTGCACTGTCAATAACGGTTGGAGTTTGTTTAAAAGTGCACGGTATCAACTGGCCAGTCAAACCGTGGAAGATATTTCAATGCACTTGCCTATAGCGAGTACAATACTTAACATTGTCTCGTTCAGCGACGATTATTCTAGATCAGTGGCCACAAACATGATGTGGTTTAAAGATATTGGATTTGGGTCAGCTGTTTCAAGCGAGTTTCGTACTGGTGCTGGCGCTCCTGCTCCAGATAGCAATAATCTAATCGCCAACCCCGCTAATAGTGCAGCTGGTGATATTGGAGACGCAATAAGATTAGCCGTTGCAAATATACGAAGACAGCAATATAACGAGGGATTTGCCAAACGAAAAGCGTTTGCCGCAGAATCTCGCCAAATAACAATGATGCTTCCGTTAAGTACAATCTTTGGATTTTGCAGTGAATGCAACAAAGTTATTCGCGGAATAAAACATAAACTTATTTTAGATCCAGCTGATCAAAACGATTGTATAATGTACGCTGATGGAGCAGCTGAAGGACAGTTTGCTATTACAAGATTAGCGTTATGGATGCCACGAGTTGTTCCATCTGTAGCTAGAACGATGGAACTCGAATCATTATTGACCGCGTATACAAAAAAAGATATACTTCCAGCAAAACAGAATTTATCAAAACAGCAATTCCTAACGCAACCGATTACACCTGGCGTGTTACAACTACAGCTAGCGAACAATTACCTCGACATTTGTTTATTGTATTTCAACGACAGGCACGTCGTAATGATCAAGAAATGAACAACTCCGTATTTGATAACCCTGACGTTAGACGAATATTTGTTAGAGTAAATTCCAAACAATATCCCAAACGTGCAATCGAATGCAATTTTGCTATAGACGCCACCAGAAACGTATCTCGGCCGTATGTGTACCTTGTGAAAGCAATACAAAAATACCAGGACGCAGACAGTGGATCTCAGATATCGGTAGAAGAATTTCGATCACTCTATCCTATCTTTTATTTTGATATATCAAAACATTCCGAACGAGCTATTGGACCGACTGCAGATATTGAGGTCACCTGGACACTTGGCGAACTGCCAGCCGAACAGCATAACGTATATGCGCTAGTTGTCAGTGATAGATTCTTGACAACTGACGCGACCAAAGGAAGAATGACTATCCAAGTGTGATTTGTCTAACAAAAAGTATTAAATAATGAAAACCAAGTACACAACTACAGAAATATACCTAACGCCCGGTCAAGTTGAAAAATTATCAGCAGCGGTTGCTAAACGCCGTTCTGTTTTTTTAATGATATCTCGAGAGACAAAGTCTCTTGGGACTTCAAATAAAACAGTGGTTAAAGTAATGTTAACGCAACGACAAATCGATAAACTTGATAAAGGAAAACCTTTTGTTTAAAATTTAAGTGCTACACAAATAAGAACAATGTCAAAACAAGGTGGTTTCTTCGGTCCGGCACTCTCTGTAATAGCCAGAACGTTAATACCTAAAATTTTGCCTATAGTAGGAACGCTTGGACTAGCGGCTGCGTCTAGCCCAGTATCTGGCGCAACGAAAAAAGCAGTTGAAGGTCATGGAATCAAACAAATCTATCGTTAGTTTTATGCAACAATAAAAAATAAATGCCAGCTAGAAAAACAAAATCGTCGAAAAAAAGAAAACAACGAAACGTCAGCGGACATAACAAGGAGGATTTATTCAAATAGCTCCACTACTAGCGAGATTAGAGGGGAAGCCTTCTTCCGAATCTACTAGGAATCGGACGTGGACTGACTCTACCAGGCACCAGACGCCGTTGATGACGATGTTGTCGTTGCCGTTGAGTAATTTTGATATAATGGAAAAATTGAATGACGTTGTCGGATTTCGCGGAGTATTTTCTAAAGACGAACTTGATGACGTACCAGCAAGTGGTTCGTACATTGTAAACATAGAAAATTTTAACGATGGCTCAGGCACTCACTGGGTTGCTGTCCATGATAATAATTATTTTGATTCGTTCGGTCGCTGATGAAATACACCAAGAAATAAATAAAAAATTGGAGGAATTTACTGCATCATGATCGGGTTGGAAATTTGAAATGATAAAAGAAGTTTTATTTCACACTGCAAAATATAACGTACTTCGCGGTAGTTCTTACGTTGATCTCCCTCAAAAAAATAAAAACAAAAAATGTTGTATAAATGTCAAAAACAATGATGACCAATGTTTTCGCTGGTCAATTTTATCTGCAAAACATCCTCAAAATGATCACCCCAGTAGAATTGAAAAGTATTTGCCATACAAAGATGAGCTAAATTTTATTGGAATAACTTTTCCAGTAGCAGAGAATCATATACCAAAGTTTGAAAAACAAAACGATATTTCAGTAAATGTTTTCGGACTAGATGAAAAAGAAAAAGTTTACCCGAGATATATCTCAGAAAATGCTACACAAAAGACAATAAATTTATTATTTTATCGAGGACATTATTGCTGGATAAAAAACTTTAATGGCCTAGTTGGCGGACAATATAATAAAAATAAAAACAAGAAATATTTCTGTTATAGATGTCTGCAGGGTTTTTCTAATGATGGAACACTGCAAGAGCATCTCAAATATTGTATCAACGTTCAAAGAATAACTATGCCAAGCGAAAAAGAAAAAGTATTAAAATTTTAAAATTATGATCATAAGCTAAATATTCCTTTTGTTATTTATGCTGATTTTGAGTGTCTACTTGTGCCTGTTGCTGGCGCAGAAAATAATCCGAATAAATCAAGTACAAGAAAAATACAACAACATGTCCCTTGTGGAGCAGCTTATAAAGTAGTTTGTTGTGCTAACGATAATTTTTCAGGTCCAATAAAATTGTACAGATGTAAAAATGGTGAGTCTGAAAGTCCGGCCGTATGGTTACTAAAAAATTTAATAAACGAAGTTAATAAGATTTCTAACAGATTATTCAAAACAGCTCCAACGAAAATAACATCCGAACAACAACTTGATTTTGATAATGGAGTTAATTGTCATATCTGCGAAAAGTTGTTGCCTGAACAAGGTTCGGGCGATAAAGTGCGAGATCATTGTCATCTGACCGGTCAGTATCGAGGAGCAGCTCATAACAGTTGTAATCTAAAATTTCGTGCTCCAGATGTTATTCCTGTAGTTTTACATAACTTTCGTGGCTATGACAGTCATATCATTGTAGAAGCTTTTGGCAATGAAGAAATTAAATCTAAACTAAGATTAAATAATACAATAAAATATATTCCAAACAATTTTGAAAAGTATATGTCAGTCACGCTCGGCAAATTACGTTTTATTGACAGCCTGCAATTTATGGCAGCATCATTAGATGAGCTTGTAAAAGATTGTAGCAATTTCATTAATCTAAAAAGTTGCTTTGGTGAAAACTATGTCGATCTGATAAAAAAAGGTATCTTTCCGTATGAGCATCTCGACGACTGGAGCAGATATGATGAAACTTCCCTTCCTAATAAAGATAAATTTTACTCAGAACTCAAAATGAAAATATCACAGATGACGAGTACAAATATGCACAAGATATTTGGAATAAATTTAGTTGTAAAACATTTGGTGATTATCATGATTTATATCTGAAAACAGATGTATAACTACTAGCAGATGTTTTTGAAAGTTTTCGTCAAGTTAGTCATAAAAATTTAGGATTAGACCCGTGCTGATATTATTCCGCTCCGAGATTGTCATGGGACGCTCTACTAAAAATAAGTAAGATAGAATTGGATCTCTTGACAGATTTTGATATGTTTAATTTTATTGAAAAAGGTATCAGAGGCGGAATTAGCGTTATAACAAAAAAATATGCAGTAGCTAATAATAAATATCTGAAAAATTATGATAAAAATCTCCCATCCAACCATATTATTTATCTAGATTGTGTGAACTTGTATGGATATGCAATGTCAGAGCCAATGCCGTGCGGTGGATTTCATTGGATAACTCCAGATCAATTTCTTAGAGAAACTGAAAAAGATTTACCGGAAAATGTCAGTTATTTTGTTGAAGTTAATCTCGATTATCCTAGTTCGTTACATGATCTACATAACTACTACCCATTTTGTGCAGAGTCTATGATGATCTATTATAGTTTATTATCACCTAAACAACGAGCAATGACAACAGCAAAAAATTCGATTGTTAATAAGTTAGTTCCAAATTTGTTAGATTAAAGAAATTACGTGATACATTGCAAAAATTTAAAACAAGCAGTAGATGCTGGATTAATTCTGAGGAAAGTTCATCGCGTGCTAAAGTTTAATCAGTCGAGGTGGATGGCAGATTATATTGACTTAAATACGAAACGTCGTGCTGTGGCAAAGACCGACTTTGAGAAAAACTTTTTCAAGTTAATGAACATCTCGGTGTTCGGTAAGACAATAGAAAATATTAGAAAAAGAGTCGCTATTGAAATTGTTAATGATATAAATCGCAGAAATAAATTAGTTAATGATGATGGTTTTGTTAGTATGAAAATATTTAATGACAATCTCGTTGCAATACAACGACGAAAGAAAAATTTAAAGTTAAATAAACCAATTTATGTTGGTGCAGCTGTACTTGATATATCAAAGTGGCTGATGTACGATTTTCACTATAATTTTACCAAAAAGCAGTGGCCAGATTCGGAGTTGTTATTTACTGATACAGACTCGCTAGTTTATAATATAAAATGTGAAGATGTCTATCAGGATATTTACAATAATAAAGATCTGTTTGATTTATCAGATTATGCAGCGAGTAGTGGATTTCATGATGATGCAAATAAAAAAGTTATTGGAAAAATGAAAGACGAATTTATGTTTGTGCCAGTTAGGGAACTTGTTGGACTAAGAAGTAAAATGTATGCTGTAATTTTAGATGACAATAAACTGATGAAAAAAGCAAAAGGTATTCCTCGTGGGTATGTAAAAAAGTGTATGAAATTTGATGATTTTAAAGCAGCGCTAAATAATAATATCAGTTTTATTAAGACAAATGTTATCAGAACAAATCGTCACAAACTTGAAACGGATACGATTATAAAACGTGGACTAAGTAATTTTGATGATAAGAGATATTGCGAGGACGGAATTAATACACTAGCACTTGGGCATTATACAAGCAGTGACATCTTTAATTAATTTTGTCTAAACTTTAAAAATCATTACCTATAGCCAAAGAAATATAACTCCGTCAGTCTTATTTATATTTTCAAAAGGGAGATAATATTGCCCTCCAGCTAGTTTAAAATCTTCTGTGGTTATCGAACATAGCATATAGGTTAGATATACATTTTTGCTTGTTATTCGTTAAAGCTTCGGCTAATGTAATTTCCAGACTGTCTGTTTGTCTGTAATGTATAGCTGTATCGATGAAAATCATCCGGTATGAAATAATATAGTAATTTTTTAAAACCTTATATATATATATATATATATATATTTGTATATAGGGCCGTACTGAAACAGGTGTCCTTTATTGATTTTGTGTAAAGCTTGGCTGATGTAGAGTATTTATCGATTTCCAGACTGCCTGTCTGTAATGTATATATTGCCTGTGTCTGTAATTTAAAAGGCGCTGTATATGAGGCAACATCTGTTACAAACGAAATCAGGCAGATTTATTTTAAGTCCACACTAGTCTATTCAGCATAATAATTTCTAAAACATGCGTGAGATTTATTCTAGATTCACACTGCAGTTTATTCAGAATAAAAATATATACGTTGTGAAGAAGAAATGGCGAGGATAACTACAATTTTTTAGTCTGTAACACTAAGTTCAAGAAAAATGTTTTCACTTAACTGTTCGCATATAAATCCGCTTGCAAAATGGTCATGAAGAAAATTCTGACCGCTTTTTATAGTTCATAACACCTACGCGGAATTTCCAGAATAACTCAATCACGTGATTTTCTAGAATATTCTAGAATCAGGTAAAAGATAGGCAATTTCCAATGGAATTTCCAGAATAACTCAATCACGTGATTTTCTAGAATGTTCTGGAATCAGATGAAAGATAGGTAATATCCAATGGAATTTTCAGAATAACGCCTACGCGGAATTTCCAGAATAACGCTATAAAAGGCAGGCAGAATTTTCTTCATGACCATTTTGCAAGTGGATTTATACGTGGACAGGTAAGTGAAAACATTTTTCTAACATATTTCTGACAAAAATGTTAACATAGAAAGTTTTGGAGGGGTGGGTGTTTTAAAACCTCATCTTCTTATAAAAGTCATTATTTTGATCTAGAAAAGGCTGCTGAAGAAAATGTCAGCATAGAAGGGTTTTAGAGGAAGGAAGAGGGGTCTCTGGCCTAGAATCATCATTTTCTTCTTCTACTGTTTTGTTGCACTGTTCTCCGATGTAATGGAGCAACCGAGTAACCGATGTTTTTGTCGTGGCAATGACTCGGTTGAGATATTTACAAAATCACTCGAGGTTACAGCGAAATGGATCCGACAACAGCTCTCATCGCGACTTTCCCCGTTACCTCTCATTGCTCATCCGTAACTCATGCATGTAACAACCAAAGATGTCTATGAGGACATAGTTGAACCATGTTTGGTAAACAAATCTGACACCAGCGAGCATCCGAAAGACAGTTCACTGCTTAGTAACACCAACATGAATTTCGTTGGAAAATTCAAGGATGAGTGCTCGGGTAAGCCTATTGTGGAATACGTGGGACAGCGCCCCACAATGTATTCAATCGTGGTTGGTGCCTGGTTGTGGCATAAGTGTATGTTGCAGTTTGTCATTAATTCCACCGCCTTAAAAGTCATGGACGTCAAGCACCTGAGTTGCTATCACGCGGGCACGAACCCCTAACACTATAACCCAGTGGTTCCCACACTTTTTCGGGCGACCGCCCCCTTGTTTAACTTCAGCGGCCCCTACCTTACCCCGTAAATAGCAGTATCCTGCATTAGCAGCCCCCCCCCCTCCCCTCGGTAATCCCACCGACCCTCAGGGGGCGGTACCGCCCACTTTGGGAAACCTTCTGTTGTTGGGGTTGGGGGGCGGGTTGGGGAGGTTTTTTTGTGTGCTACCAGGACGGCGATGTGTTGAAAGAAAATGTCAATTTGATTAATATCTTAAATTCAGGATATAGAATGTTACGGAACCACCTTGCAAACACGCTCGCTAAGAGCAACAGCGATAATGCCTCCTGGTCGCAGGCTTTGTGATCGTGGTAGTGGAGGGGAGGGGGGTGATGAACGGTCACCGTAAGGCGATGAAACATATCTTTATCTAAGATCGCAAGGTTTTTTGTCAGATGAGCCGAGTGAGGGTGTTACATATCTCAAAGGAAAGGCTATTGCAGGCGAGGGATTTGTAACAGGCGCTTCGCCATATACCACATTTGTATTGTAGTAGCTATCATGCCTGAGAGACCCCAAGGACAGTACTTTAGAGTTTTGCGCCAAGTCTACTTGCTGTCGAGTTGCAGTAAAAGAAACGATTGTGATCAACCCGAACATAGAAATTATTATGGCAGCGAAATCGCTAAATACTCTGGTCCTTGTTCTGGAATCTGAGAAATCGGGACTGTTTATTTGCAAGGCAGTGATGAATCGCTCATCTTGAATAGTTCCTTTGGTTATTATGAACATGAGCGAAACACCATGCAAAATGTTCCGAGACACTGTCGTGGCGACCTGCTGGACGGTTGATGAAGTTCTAAACGTTTTGACTAGAAAGGTTAACTTACACGCTGAGATCGATGCGAAAGATGCTACAGATGGCTCAAGTGTACCATCGTACGTAGATAAACTACTTCAGGTCATGAAAACGAAGTATTGTGGAATATGTGGCTAGAATTTCAAGATGTTGCTGCAATATCATCAGATGATATGGGACGCACTAACTTAGCTGAACACACAGTTGATACGGGCACTGCTCGTCCTATCTGGCAAACTCAGAGACAAATTCCTCTTTCAGAACTGGCCGTAGCGAAGGCAGAGCCTTCAAAAATGGCAAAGGAGGGAATCATAGTCTTCATCGAGTCCTTGGTGCTCTCCGATCGTTCTCGTTCGCAAGAAAGATATGACCTTGCATTTCTGCATGGAGCTAAACGACATTGCCTTCAAGGACTCTCATCGATGATACGCTCGGTACTCTAAGTGGTGCAAATTATTTGGCCACTTTAGACTTAAGTCGGAGTATTGGCAAGTTGGCATCGCCAAAAAATATAGACCTAAGACGTGTTTTTCCTTCCTGGCGGAGGGTTAGGCAGTTTACTGTATTGTATATGGGCCTTTGAAAGTCTGATGGAAAGAGTATTATCAGGCCTACATTTCCATATTTGCCTGGTATATCTTGATGTCATTTTTTTTTTTTTCAGATACGTTTGAATAACATATAGAAAACTTGTTTTGACACGGTTAAGACAAATTTAATACTTAGCCCCAAGAAGTGTACCTTGCTGAAAGAAGAGGTCGCATTCCTCGGTCATCTCGTTAATAAAGATGGCGTCTCTACAGTCCCGGAAAAAACTGAGGCAATCAAAACTTGGCCCGTACACCAGAAACGACAAGATGTGAGATCTTTCCTGGGTTTAACTTCCTACAATCGGAAGTTCATAGCCTACTATATCAGTAGACCTCGTCATAAGCGGACAGAGAAAAATCAGCCTTATGACTGGAATGAGATCTGTCAAGTCTTTTGAAACGCTTAAAGTCAACCTTTTGATTGGAATGAGAGCTGTCAAGTCTTTTGAAACGCTTAAAGTCAACCTTTTGATTGGAATGAGAGCCGTCAAGTCTTTTGAAACGCTTAAAGTCAACCTTTTGATTGGAATGTGAGCCGTCAAGTCTTTTGAAACGCTTAAAGAAGTTTATGTAAGTGCTCCGATCTTGGCCTATCCTAACCAATAAGGTTTATCTGTCTTCAACACTGATGCTATTGGGCTGCAAATCAGTCATGTACTTTCTTAAGTACAAGCTGAAACCGAGAGAGTCATTTGCTACTTTAGCAAACCATTTAATAAGACAGAAAGAACCGCTCCGGCGGCCTAAGTGGTTAGAGCGTCCGCCTCGGATGAGGGAGGTCGCGGATTCAAACCCCGGCCGAGTCATACCCAAAAATTATTAAAATGGTACTAGCAGCTGCCTCGCTTGGTGCTCAGCATTAAGAGTTAGTGTTAGGACTGGTCGGCTTGGTGTCAGGATAATGGGACTGGGTGGGACATCATACTACATGTCTGTGGCATGATGTCCCAGTGCTAGACATCACTATAAACCTCCACACTGCAGACATCGTAACGATATGACTGAAAAATTGTTAAAACTATATTAAAAATCCAAACCACACACACACACACACAATAAGACAGAAAGGAAGTACTGTGTGACTGGGTGAGATTTGGCGATAGTTACCCCAAACAAAACTTATTACCATTATCTTTATGGTAGGATGTTTAAGGTCAGATCAAACCATGGATGCCTTGCGTTGACTCTTAAAATCCATGTCTTGAGACTAACGGACCTCACTGTGCCCAAATTGAGGACAAATGCTGTTTGGAAAGCGTGAATGTCTGTATACGTTCGGGGAGTAAAGATGTTAGTGTAGATGACGACCCTCATAAGATAGAATTGGGTGACTCCATTTTTACTCGTGATAAGATAATCAGTGATCCTAATTTAAAATTCCTTACTGAATGGAAAGATAAAGGTCAGACACCGAAATGGTCTGATATTTCTCCTTTGAGTGAGGAAGTAAAACATTTTTGGTCGAGATTTCTTCCATATGTTTGATGGGGTACTACATCGCGAGTGGGAGTTAGACCATAAAGAAGAAGTTAAATTTCAAATTGTGTTGCCAAGAAACTTAGACTGCCATCTCTTATTTGCATTATCACATGACTGGTGGTCACCTTGGTGACGAAAAGTGTCAAAGTCCAAGAAATATATTTTTGGTACCACGCGCATTCAAGGGAAGGAAACTATTTGTTGACTTTTACAAAACTTGTTGGTTTTCGCTCTTTCTGTTACTTAGTTTTAGACCCAAGAATCGTAACATTATACAAGTCGTGTCTCCATTTGAAATAATTGCAGTGGATATTCAGGGACCTTTGCCTCGAATGAAAAAGGGAAATTGGTGGTGGCTTTAGATTGTTCTTATCCACAATCAGGAAGCCACTATTGTCGCCAATAAATTAGTTGAACGTATTGTCACAATTTTCGGAGTACCAATGCAAATTCTTTCTGACAAGGAAAGCAACTTTCAATGGAATGTTTTCAAAGAAATGCATTCAGTTTTAGGAATACATAAAATAAGTTCCACACCATTCAGACCAGTCTGGTGGAATAGTGGAGCCTGCAAAGCGCACAATTGAGTAAATGTTGTCCAAATTTGTTTCGAAACACAAATACGACCAGGATCATTGTATATATATATATATATATATATATATATATATATATATATATATATATATATATATATATATATATTTTCCTCGAAAGGACACCAAGCCAAACCCTGTGTGTCTATTTACTCAAAGTGTGCATAATACCCAATACAAGTGCCCAAGAATACAACGATGGCCATATTTCAAGTGACAATTGACTGTCCATTTGTGTGTGTGTGTGCACTTTTTTACGGGGAGGAGGAAAACGACACCACCCACCCCTATCCTGCCTTGTAATGCTACTTTGAGAAGATTTGTACACTTATCTGATTTTACTGCACCTTCGTTGTGTAGCATTGTGCATCTTTAGCACCTTCGTCGTGTAGCATTGTGCATCTTTAGCACCTTCGTCGTGTAGCATTGTGCATCTTTAGCACCTTCGATCCTCGGCAACAGTATACGGTGTACTTTCGTGCGACAAGCTTTCAGTGCACCTTCGCTTATGTATCTCCTGTCTGCACCTGCCAGGGTCATAGCCAGTGTTTAGGCGATTTACCTTGTGTATTATTTATGGTGCAGATCATAAACACATGTCACATTCTCTGGAGTCATGTACTAAAATATAATATCATCTACATCAGCATTAGATTGCTTGAGTTAGAATCTTTCTCCTTAACAGATTTTCCAAGTATTCCTTTGTGGTTTTCTTTACACCTACATTCTGTTATTTTCAATTGTGATGACATTTTTTGTTTGTCTATTCTATGATAGAAAATTAGATAGAATATAAATATTCGAAAGACCACTAAAGGATCCAATCATTATCTTTAGATAATATGCAATGTCGAAGAGACATATTTAAAAATAGACAAAAATGAAAAGAAATAAATATAAAATAAATATTGAAAGTGTAATCGAATGTCCATAAAAAAATAAGAAATAAAAAGGAAAGAAATGACGAAACGATCTCAACAAATCTAGATGCCTTCATCTTGTTTATATGACAGCGCCGGTCAGCTAACGTTATCGGTGTTTTCTTTGCTCCAATAGCACTCGTATTCATACAACTTATCTCATATGAAAATTTAATTAATGTTGTAAAATACAATTTCCCCCATTTGCCTTCTAAGGGAGGTAACAAAATTATTTGCATGCGTACAGGAAGTGACACATTAAAGACGAATGAAATCTACGTCAAAACTAAGCGATAATTTTCATGCGAAACTAAAGCGCCTAGCTTTGATGTAGTGAAACTCGTATGGTACTGATTCTTCTAGAAAACTCTATTTCGAAGCGAAAGTAGATTCAAACACGTGTTGAATATCAGTTTCATAAAATAATGGCGACAACAGAGGAGGTAAGATGCCAGATTGTGTCTGTATTAAATTCTTATTTAGATACTTGCTCGAAAATTGACAAACTAAAAATGAAAAGTGTCAACCGGAATAGTGGATTGGATTGGTCAAGTCATAGCCTTAGGGGCATGTATCGTTACTAAGTTTACTTATAAATCATGTATGTACTATATAATAGTACGTACATTATTTATCGGTAAATTGTAAGCAGCAGTACAAGTCCATGTGTGTCAAGTAACACCATTATCAAGTCATGGAAGTTGAACCTTTCCCACACCGTATTAGAGATTTTGTACAGTTGCACACCACAACATGGCTGTCCAAATATCCAAAACGCAGTGGAAACGGTCAGACAAAAATTGCACTACAGTCATGAATACAGAATGACAGCAAATGAAGCTTTCATGCTTTCATGTTCCAAAGAGAGTGAATTTGGTTTGAACCAAATCGACTTCCCATGGCCTACATGTAAGACTTGACGTTGATATTTATGTTTTGGGCGTTTAGGTCTTACTGCCCAAATAACAGCGTTGTATAGCGTGTTCCGATGTCGTTTACATCGGAACGACAAGTCAAATATTCAGAAATATCTCATGCACTTGGCAGCTAGTATCAGTGCTTTTCTACAAATAAAAGTTACAATGTTTTAGTCAGGCTTTTTTTCTACTCTTTTTTCTACTAAATTCAGATTCCCATACAAGCAAATGGACATGTTTTCAAGTTCCGTTGGCCAACATTTCACTTGGTTGGAATGTGATGAAAGTGGGGAATACCAATATCGGTTAAAAGGATGATAAGAATCTTGAACGAAACGAAGCTATCTAAACACTTTCTTCAATATTAATATATTTTTATTCCTTTCATTAAAGAAGTATACTTCAACTTACCCCGATTTCAGCATTCCCAGCGTCCATCGCATTCCAGCCAACTGAAATGTAGGCCAGCGAAACTTGAAAACAGGTCCATTTCTTTTGTGAGAATTTGAATTTATTAGGAAAAAGACATCAGAGTAAGTAAAGCCTGACTAAAATATTATGACTTTAATTTGTTGAAAAGCATCATATTGGCTGCCAGTTGTGTGAGATATTACTGAAAATTTTACTTTCCTTACGATGTTAATTGACATCAAAACACGCTACACAGCGCCATTACTTAGGCAGTAAGACCTAGACGCCCAAAACATAAATATCAGTGTCGAAGTCTTACATGTAGGACAAACGCTCTATACACAACTGGTGGGTATGTAGCCATTTTAAGGCAGTTACTATAAATACTGAAATACACTGAAAAATCTAAATACACATGCATTTACATATTCTCAGTGTATATATCAGTGTACAAACAGGAATTGTACAGTGTGACCCCTCTATAGCACGCTCCGTTTTAACTTGAATTCGGATATAACATGGTTGTGGTGTGGCTCCCGAAATTTCATATGTATTTTTCTTGTACATGGGGAAAAAAATCTTTTTTAAAAGTATGAAAAAACGTAAAAAGTTTATTAGCATTTTGGGGAAGAGATCACGTATGAATAATACAAGACGATCGTGGCATGTCTCCTGAAATTTTGTATGTATTTTTCTCGTACACAAAAAAAAATAGTTTTATCTTCTTAAAAGTACAAAAAATAATGTGTAAAAAGTTTATTCGGGGATCACGCAGGGCTTTGCCAGTGTCACATATTGTAATTTTTTTTCCTTATTGGAGGCAACATATACCATCTGGCGACTTATTTTTTTATTGGTGACATTGTCGGCTGTTTAAACTTGTATCTACAACCATTGGTTTCGAGTGGAGAAATTCAGAGGCTCCATGAAAGGAAGCCGCAAACTCGATATAATATACACTGAAATTTATCTATTGTTACATAAACAAATTCTTTGTCCATATTGACAAACCATCTTAACAGTGCATTGTTATATCGTAATCGCTTATGTTGACATCTAGCATGAGTACTGTATGTTGTGAGATATCCACTTTTTTGTTGTTGACATTTCTGGTATCAGAGATCAACCAGACGAGGCATTATCTCATAATCTATCTTTCACTGATTTTTGGCCGCTCGCTAGTAATTAATATATTTACAGAGACTGACATTTGTATGTGGATGGTAAGTAAAATTCCTCTTCTTTTCACTCAGAATTAAATCCTTCAGAACACACATTTTCTGTAGTAATCCCTGCCATCAGACCAAAACACTTGTGTCTCTATCGTCCGTTGACCCTATTTTAAAGTTCTGGCATATGTGTGGAAGGCAGCATCACTCCGCGACCACAAACGTAAAAAAAAATAAATCTTACTTGTTGGTCTATTTAATTGGCAGGGAGGTACACTAGCTACAATCGACCAAAGGACGGACAATTCCTTTATTAAAAATGTACCCAGATAAAATAGTTTGCTGAAATTTCAAAGAAAACAGATTACCTTAGAAGCACCAGTTGTTATGAAAACATACTAAGCAAATGGGAAACAAAAGTCAGTATCAATCATGCAATACAATTAATTGATGTTGCAGCCACAATAAGAAATGGGCATTTGTTTGGTTCTCCAAAGCTGTCCTTTAGCGGTGACTTCAATAACTCATGCATCCATCATCAAAGAAAGCCGACTACAATCTTCAGTAAAAACAAAGAACCTTTCTTCAAAGGATGTCAGTACCAAGTTTAAATCAGAGTAGTGGAATCTGATGGATTGTTTCATTTTCCAACGTGACTGGAACATGCTTACTGTGCCATGAAAGTTTCCTTTTTGCAGGAAAAAAGTTTATGAACACTACCAACAGCAGCTTAAAACGCAAACTAACTTTTACTGACTTGGGACATACTGAAAAGTAAACATGCTTCATCGTTCGTTACATGATTTTGCTATTTTTTCCCACTGAATTCAGACTTATATGACCTGTGACAAAATTATTGAATATTTTAAATCTGTGTGTGTGCATATTTACAATGGAATTAATTGTATTGTGGATTCAGTGTATGTGATGAGATTCACGTGTGAGTACACAATATTGATACTCTATTAGACATGTATATATAAACAGGATACACGTATATGTACGAATGCATGGTTCTCTGAATAAAGTAAAATATATGCCTTCTCTCTTTTCACTACAGGTGTATTTCTCATTTAATGTGCCAATGAAGCATGTAGTTTTGCTCTCTCATTTATTACCTACCCCCCGCCCCCCGACAATTTTTTGGGGGACATGCATCATTTTCTTCAGCTAACTGACCTGGTTGCTTATTAGAAGGGTTCTATGGCTCCCAACTACTGTGTTATAGCGGGGCCACACTGTAATTTGCTTTTGTTTGAATAATAATATAAAGCAAAATAAAATATGATTTATGTGATTTTGATATGAATTATTTACTTTTTTCCTATTTATGGCTGAATTCACGTAATAGCGTCACTTGGTCGTACTTGATTCGACAGATATGATAAACAGAGAATCATTGTAATACATACACAGAATGAAAGTGAAAATAATCAAAAGTATTCGCCGACATTATATTATATATTTACTTTAACTTTTGAATAATATGAATTAAACCAACTTACACCATTCTTTCTGGAGATTACCTCAGTTCCAGAATGATCAGTCTTTATCATGCCACCTCGGTTCCGGAACAGAACGATCAGCTTTTATGATACCTGTCCAATAAAGTATGACCGATTGACAAGTGCTATATCTAGGAGTAAAATAAATATCAAAATCTCTTGAATCATATTTTATTTTGCTCTATGTTACTGTTAAAACAAAAACATAATTCCTGTGTGTACACCAATATTTACACAGAGAACATGTAAATTCATTTTTATTTCGGTGTATTTCGGTTTTTCAGTGTATTTTGGTGTTAATAGTAACCCATTTTAAGGTACTTGACTGTGTGGTAAATAATGCTCCAAAATGACTATATACACTACAAGTTATATATGACAGAGGTGCTACATTGAATTCTAGGGATGTTGTATAAAGTGTATACATATTTGAAAGTGTTAATGTTTGGATGGGGAGTCATGTTACTATGGAATGTATTTGTCCGTATCACTTAAAAATAGCACAGCAGAATCTTTACATTGCTATTAATTTTAACTGTTAGGAGCTAGAGTACAGTATTGTAATTACAGACAGGTAAAAAAGAATCATCTGTCCCAATAAGAAAAAGTTGAATTAAATGTTTGTCAACATCTCTTATATTTTAGTTTGAAACAACCCCTATAAAATGTACATTAGAGCACATGTACAAGTGTGTTCATACCATAGTGTTAGTCCATGGAAACCAGAGTGGTCACTTATGTTGCAGACGAGTAAACTTGATTTTAGAACTGTATGTTTGGGTTTTTTGTCATGAATGTTTTGAAGAGTAGAAAAATTAAATTACTTGTTCTTGTGGCAGTTAATGAACTATTTATACCTATGTGTAATTACAATTATGTCATCTTGGTACTCCACTCAGATTTACAATTTAAAAGTTTGTAATGTGCTCAGGTGGCCATGGTGTAAAGACCAAGATGGGCACATAAACCTTAATTAAGGGACCAGCCATTTAATAACATTAAAACTTTGATATTTAATGCCATTGTTGCTGATAAAGCATGACCTTAACTTTTCTTCAGTGATGAACTGAAGCATGAAAGTCGATATATTATTGGACTAGATCCTTCATTCCAAATGAATCAATACACAGCAAAGAACAAATATTGTGCCACACATGCCATGTGGATACATCTGTTCATAGAAACACAGATTTTCTTGTTATGACAACTCACATTTTCTGGCTTCAGACAATTTATGGATATGATTGCAAATTTATGGTTTTAATATTTGTCTGCATACTCATAATAATATTATGCATTTTTTAGACATTATTACTTTGATACACATTCATTATCTCACAATGGCAATTAAGTCCTCAGATGTTACCTGTGCTAGTACTGATTGTGTATTTGCTTGTTTATGACCACAATTTTCCTTGTTTACATTTATAATGAACTTGCCTTGCTTTATTTGTTGTTGCGTATTTACCATGATGATTATCATATCGTTGTGGTAGACCCATGTCAATAAAGTCTCGAACATTCCATTAATGACACTATCAATGAAGGATGTTTGATTTTAAATTTCCCATGAAAACTCCAGCTTCATATTGGCATACCCTGCGAATCAACTGTGCCAGTTACCTGAATCAGAATTGTGCCAAGGCACTTATGTCTAATGAAAGATCACTGTAGCTACTTGATTAGAGGACACATTGCCCAATCAAGCTGTCCATCGATACGTAGTGTGCAGTGCAGTCATTGGACTTGGTTCTTGTTGCTCATGTTATACATGTCATACATTTTACAATACATGTACACTGATTAGTTGTTTAAGCAATACCATTCTGTAATAAATTCTTTGGGAGCTGTAGATTATAGGACCTTGTAGTCAGACCACCTGATAATGAAGTATGGTAAATATTGATTATTCCCTCATTATAATGATGTCTTTGGGAAACAGAATATACTGTCTTATAGTGATATCACCTTATAATGAAGTATGGTATACATTGATTATTCCCTCAATATAATGATGTCTTTGGGAAACAGAATATACTGTCTTATAGTGAGACCACCTTATAATGAAGTATTGTATACATTGATTATTCCCTCATTATAATGATGTCTTTGGGAAACAGACTATAGTGTATTATGGTGAGCATACCTTATAATGAAGTATAGTTTAGATTTTCCCTCATTATATTGCTATCTTTGGGAGCCATAGAATATACTACCATATAGTGAGACCACCTTATAATTAAGTAAATTATATAGTATTCCCTCATTATAATACTGTCATGTGTGCCACAGATCATATTAATTTAGTGAGACTACCTTAGTACATTATATATGTAATTTCACTACTGCATAAAGAACTCTGATCTGTGACCATACCTGCCTTTTAAGAATGTTATAGTGGAGTGCCGTATGGCGAGGGGATGTGGAGATGCTTATTTCTGAAATTTGCCTGTTGGATTTACAATTGATGTCTGCATAAAATTAACAAACTGTGCACCTGAGAGAAAAAAAAGAATGTAGGCAGAGGTTTTTGACTCAAAATTTGGAGTCTGTATTCACATGTGGGACTCATTAGAAACTGAGCATCTAGGGTATTTTGTAACACAAAGTCTTGTAACTTTTATTGAAAGTTTATGCCAATGTAACTTTACTGCAGTTCTAATAGTTGAGAAAGATGTATTGCTTATTACATGGCGGTACGTTTGCATTGAATTTCTTTTTGTACGGCTATTTTGCTGTGCTTTCTAACGTCTAAGAAAACAACAAAAATGTCAAATCCTAAAACATGACAACAAAGATTGACCATCAGTGATATGATAGATTACATGTACAGGTAGCATGTAACAATATACATGTACAAGTTATGATAGAAGGAAGACACTAGTACGTAAATTTACTGCACATTCCTTGAGGTAAAACAATTAAATTTATTGCTGAACAAAAGGTTAGATTTGAAATTTGCAGATTTTAAAAATTCATAAATTCATATGATCACCATGTCAGTATAGCCTTTCAGAATAAATTGATATGGGCATTTTCACTATAAAATTGAATGAATGTGTTGTCCATATTGCATCATTTATGCCAGACACATGCTTGAGAAATGGCAGATTTCAGAAAAACCAATGATTTTGTTTTTGTATGCTTGAATAAAAATATACAGAGTACACACTGGGTTTATTGGCCATATATCACTCATGCTGGTAGACTGTGCTTTGGAATGTAGTTCAGTGAACTATGCCAGTGAAATCTCCCATCTCTACTTGTACTACTTTCAACAGATGTAAATTTTAACTCCACCTCAGGAGTGGATTCTGCTTGGCCAGATTGTGGATTACAACTCTCTCCCTAATGGACTTAACTGTAGGTGGTAACATGAGTTGAAATCAGCCAAGTCCAATAGCTGACAGCAGAGATGTACCTTAGACCTAACTACATAGGAAATCATGGAGATTTCATTGTGCAATGGTGTGATTTTAGTTGATACTACACAGACAACGAGTGGCAGATGGTCAGTACACTGTGCATGTGCATACACTGTAGTAGAGGATTTTTCTAGTCTAATCATAATGTATGTTTGCACTTCAAATAAAGATAGATGAATAGATACATTATGGTAATTTATAGAATAGGATGAACTACATCACTATGTCTGAGGAAATCTACTCCCCCATAGGGTACACAACATAGCACCATGTCAGTATGGAAAGTCCATTAAGCATGAAAGGCACAGAGAATGCCAGTGTTAGAGCCACTTGGGTCACATTCAGGTTAGAATCAAACGAGGAAGCACATTAAGACTATAGTCTACTTGTAATGCATGTTTGCACTTCCAATAAAAATAGATGAACACATAGATATTTACATACAGGAGAAAAAAAGTATACAGATCTTTCTAATTGTTTTATTAATGCAGCTCAAGAAAGACGTGGAGGAGCTTAGATTACTATTAGAGCAAGCACACCGTCCCAAAGTTAAGGATTTACTTGCCATTGATATTCGAAAACTGGAGACTGAAATCATTCATAAATTAGAGCAGCAGAAAGCAGAAAACGTTGAGGTGGATGGCTGCAAAGAATCTCCTTCCACCAAAATAGCTGTCTCTCAGGCTCGTTACACAGTGGATGTCAAGGAATATGGTATGGAACCTGAATAATGTATACAGTACAACCTGTCATTAAAGACCACTCCTTCTGACAGTACAAATCATATTCTTCTGAGACAGGTGGTTTTCATGACAGATCAATACACGGTATAATCAGTAAATCTGTGCAATGTGACTGGTCCATCAAGATAAGTTGTATCTCCTAGCAAGTGGTCCATCTTCGCTAGCCAAGTTTCTGATATGCTGGATTGATCCAATATTTGAGTGCTTTGAGTCTGCATTCAATCAAAATTACTCTTACATTTATTATTGTCACTGTCAGCTGCCTCCACCATTTTCAGCTGATATACAATGCCCAGCTGTTATATGCTATTCTTTTGGTTAGTTGGCATTACACACTAAAGGAGGCAATTCATGAAATCCAATAGATGTCGCAAGTGCAAAGCACTGAATGATTGGATTGACCTACCAAGATATAGATAAGTTAACATATTGGAATATTGGCTAGCAAAGTTGAGCAGTGGTCTTTCATGACAGGTTTTAAAAAGATGAAAATTGTGAAAATCTGAATGTTACGAAGTATCTAAATTTAGAAACTTGAACATGCAGAAATTTCCCCATCCTGCGGTACATGATTTGTGTGCTGCTGATCTGATTTCTGATGTCGGGAGATCTGATTTTAATTCAACATTGATGTAAATGGCAAACAGATCAAGAAAATTCTAATACGTTTTTCTCTCACCTGAAAATATATTAACTCAACCGATAATAATGTGACTTTAAAAAATTAAAATGTGAGGTATGTTTTATGGTAAGTCTTGCACAATTTTATAATCCAATGGGCCAGATTTGTTTATTTGATTGATTCAGAGTATTTTATAGATAAAGGAACAAATTAAATCAATTTATTCTTTTTATAAGGCATTTTTTTTTATTTAGATAGGATATCAACATCGAGACTTAAGAGGGACTAACTATCATCTTTAGTCGCATTATGGTTTTCATAGGACAGATTCAGACGATTTTCAACATTTCATTCATAATATTGCACAACTCGAGTATAATGCTGTTCATGGAAGCCATGGAGTATACCACTATATTGTGAGCTCGCCTTATAATTGTTATGTTGGTTTCAATGGCACTTTTAACATTTTATTGGCTATCTCTTGACAAGGAAGTGGGCACTAAGAACATTTCTTAAGGAAACACTCAAGGCGGTAGTCCGAAACTGTCTTGGGCAAGTATCAAACCCCAAACACTTGAATTACAAATCTGATGTGCTATCTACTGCGCTGCTGCAGCATCCTGTGTTATAATGAAATACATTTTGTATATCATTTTCAGACTTTCTGTTGTCCAAATGTTTTCCTTTTTCTACTTTTTCATTGGGCTACCAGCCAGTTTCTACCTTTCTTTACATCAGCCCTTCTATTCTTACTTGTTTAAAATTTCGGCAACATTCTTTGATCCATTTAGCATGGACAAACCATCATGGACATGTTCTAAGTGCCTTTTAAGTAGTGGATGGGGCTCTGATATTATGATGGTCCATCTATTTTATTGTATTTTAAGGAATGGTAGAGGCAGCATGTCAACCACGTATGAACTGCAGTTTCAAGTAAAGGTTGCTGCTACCATGTAGAATTCCATGAAAAAGAAGCTTTCAGTGTTGGAGGAAAGACATCTTTGGCTTTGTTGAAAAGCTCCATGAATTATCCCCTCGACTCCTAGAGTTTATCTGAGAGAATGCTAAATTTTACAACTGAATAAAATATAAAGTTGTCACTTTTTAAATTCAGAATTTTTGTTATTTTACATATTTCTAAAAATAATATATATAAGATAAAATAAGATAAAATAGGTTGGATCAATTGACACATGACAATGATTTTTACCAGATAGACTTGCATTCCATTTCTTTAGTGGAATGCTAAATAGTTATATTGCATTTCAATCTGCAGTAATAAACAAAACAAAGTGGGGAAAGTTTGATTTTGTTAAGAAAGATTATTCCTTGAAAAGTTCTGGAAGTCCTTAAAAACTCCTTGAAACATTTGGAGGTTGTTATGAACCTGTTTTGTTAAGGTATAGGACTCTTGATCAGAAGGGCATGTTTCTGATAACCTGCTGTGGAGGAGGCCCAGGGTGGTCAAGTGGTCTAAAGCAATCACCTTGACAGATCACTGACATCTCACTTATGTTGTGTGTGTTTAAATTATGGTGTGGACAACACCAACCAAACAATAAAATGTTATTTTGGACATGGTTTTTCATTAGGCTAACCTAGCAGTTGAGAAAGTGCTTGCAAATAAAATTTCTTGATCTTCTTTCTTTCTTTCAGCCTGGGATCAGTCCGATAAATTTATGAAAATCTATGCTACAATAGAGGGAGTGGAGTCAGTGCCTGAAGGAAATATTACATGTGATTTTACTAACAGGTATGGTGGGATATTGGAGAGAGAGAGAGATGGAAATGCCGTGAAATGCATTAAAACCTTCCTTAAATGTCACCATCTTTGAATAATCACATGTGTAGAATGAGTTTTTTTCAAGATCCAATTTACTAACCTACTCTAAAAAACTGAAACTCTTTTTCACAGTATTTGGAGGCCATTTTCTCAACATCCCGGAAGTTACATGTACTGCTTAAGACATATCTGATTATATATATGTATGTGTGTGTGTGTAATTCTAGTTAATTCAATTTCCATCTTTATCAGAAGGTGAGATGATGGATTTGTGGCCAGATTTTCATCATCTTGTTTTGGATGACTTTTATGTAGGGTAAGACAGGGGCGTAATGGTACTGTGATTTAAAGGTCAGAGATCAAGGTCACTGAATAAGAATAGTGGTTACTGAATACAAGTTTCAGTTATCTACATTGAGGACTAATAAACATAATTTGGGCATGCAGTTTATGGTACACTTGCATTTGTTATCTTGATGTTTGAGCTTGATTTGATTTTGAGGGAGTACACAGCTAGAACTTACTTTTGATGTACATCTCTCAGAAGTTTTCTAGCACTGCACAGTACTTTCACTTTTGGAATTTGAGATAAGTTTAAAAAAGAGCCAATACCACTTTTGCCAGTGTGTCTTACAATTTTATAAACGCACTCTCAAAAAATAGTTATACTTATGCTGTTAACTTTTTTCTATTTTGTATTTCAAAAATGGGCAAAGTTCGTGCTGTTTCAAGTACAGTTCCTGAGCAGTCAGATGCAGTAATTTGCATCAGATTTCTGTGTCAGACATGTGGTTTTCATGATAGTGATCAAATGTCAATCCAAGTGAACGACACACGTTCACTTTCTCTACATAATGTGAGTGTTGAGCAGACAACTTTGCCCAGTGTCTTCCCTTCTTTCAATGGTGTCCTAAAACCCAGGAGCAGAATCTGTGTACATGAATGCCAACGTAAACCATACAACTTGAAAACACCACCCCAGTGGCCTAGTGGTTAGAGCATCTGTCTCAGATGTGGGAGGTCACGGTTTTGAACCCCATTCGAGTCATACCAAAGACTTATAAAAATGGTAGTAATAGCTGTCTTGGTAGGTGCTAAGTATTAAGAGGTTAGTGTTAGGACTGTTTGGCCTGGTGTCAGGATAATGTGGCTGGGTGGGACATCATGCTACATGTCTGCAACATGATGCCCCAGTGCTAGACATTGCTATAAACTGCCACGCTGCAGACATTGTAGCGATATGACTGAAAAATTGTTAAAGCTACGTTAAAAATCCAAATCACACACACACACACAACTTGAAAACGTGTCTTTAAAAAAGATAGAAAGTTAGTACAAGTCAAAGAACTGTACTTCTGGCGAGCACACTGAATGGTGCAGTACTCTTAGAGTATGTGCAAAAACAAGCTTTTATGACACTACAAATAATAGTGCCTAAAACAATGAACTAAATACAGACCTCTTCTGTTGAAACCAGAGAAAAATGGACAGACATCACCAGTTCACAAGCTGTAACTTTTCTGAAATAATCCCAGAAAGTATATTTCTATTCCTACTGCATTTACTGTTTATGTTGGACCGCCATATATGTTAGGACACCATAAATAAATTTTGTAATTGTTTTTGTGCACTATATGTTCGGGACAAATCTTTGATTTTGAGTTGTAAGTTTTGGGACACCTTTTCAATCATAATATCAATGCTTAGCAGGTAAAATGATTAATAAAGTGTATCAAATGTAGGACTTCAAAATGAAATCATTCAAAACTTGCATGACTAAAAATTCACTAGAGCTAAAAGTTTACTAAAAATAATAAAATAAACAACTGGTCATTGTTGTTTGTTTACACATTTCTTCCTAGCAGCAAAGAACAAAATTTGATAAATCTCGGGGCAATATTGGAAGCTCAATATGTTTGCATTATGAATAAAATACTTCAAATTCAAATATTTTTACCTTTCATGCCACTTCTTCCATTTTTCACTTTTTACACAGATTATAGATCTATACCAAAAACTTATTTAAAAGTTTGGACATTGTGTCTTGTAAAAGCTGTGATACCACCCTTTTGTCAGAACATACAGTATGAGATGAATTATTATTATTATTATTATTAAAAGAAATGTGTACTAGAAAACGAAAGCAGAGAGGATGGGGGAAGTGTCTTTTAATCAAATGAAATTTACCCCTCTGTATTGAATAGGTTTTTAAATCACTCATCATGTAATTTATTAGTCAGGGAAGGCTCTTCTTTGCCCTCAACTCCTCAAAGTGTCTGCAGCCATTGTAGTGGCTTCTTGTATAGCATTTTGTTCATCACAACCATCAGACTCAATATATACAATGAACATGTCCACCACAAATGGTTAATGGTCTGTATTCTACTTCAGAAATTTCTGAGCTTTTTAAATCATTTTAGAATGAATTTTGTAAATAAATCTGTTAGGGAAAGGCTGGTGGTGGTCTTCAAAGATATCCACTAACAGTCATTTGTTCAGCTGTGATGACATGAACTGTTTTCCTTCATATGGTTGCATGTTTTTTGTGTGTGATGCTGAGGATGGTAGTAGAATCAGTCATTGCTGTAAACAGCTGCCAAAATCTGATATCTTTTGATGCCAGTTGAATTGCAAGTGTTTTGAAGATTGTTATGATGGACAATATAGGGTTGGGACATACATTTATGGTCAGCGCGTTGATGGAAACAAGTTATGATTGGCATCTGGGTCATTTTCCCAGACACTATTGCAAAGTCACAAAAGTCGATGTTTAAATGTGTCATGTTGAGTACTACACCTTTCAGTAATAATTATGTCTCTGTGACCTATATTTCACAGTCCAATAACATTGGTTAACCTTTGCACTTTGCTCATTTTCTGTGGTACCATTGCCTATTGAGACACATAATTTAGTATGCAATTGCATCATGAGATGCACTAGTCATTAGTAAACAAAATTAGGTGACTGATCTATATTTATTTTTCCACTGATGGAGCTTGCCTTTGCACTGAGGTCAGTTGTCTAGGTTTGAATTTGTGTTTGGGTCATGTTCTCAGACACTAATGCTTGTAGAATCACACAGGTCCACAATTAGATGGGTCAGTTTGGGGTTCAAAGGAAACCAGAAAAATATACATTGATAACACATGAATATACATTGATAACACATGAATAAAAATTAATTTATACATGGTTTGTGAGCTGACCATGCTGCCATTTGAGGTTTTCTTGTTTAATTTGTGTTGATTGTTTTAAACTTACTTGAGCAAATGTAAATTTAATTTCAATGAATGAAAAATGTACACAACAGTTGATGTTTACATCAGTTACACTGATCACTGGAGGCAAATGGCCACTGGTTGCTAGCTTTTAATTTACATAATCAAATTCACTTGTTTCTCTTAATTTACAAATGGTTTTGTTTGCTACATTTTTTTCAGGTCATTCAAGTTGTCTGTGAAAGATGTAAAGAACAAAGATTATCAAGTTTATGTCTCCAGCCTGTTTGAAGATATAGAACCAAAAGATAGCTATTACAAAGTAAGTGTTGAACATGTCATTGCTGAGTTGGCTTAAACCCTCATCTTGTTGCATTAAAAAATATTCTTCAAGTTCAACTCTATATCCCACTGGATTATGGTCACACGCTCCCATCAGAGCAAATGTCGTGTACTTGTTTTATGGCTGTAGATGCTGAAGTGTGTGCATTTTATTGGCTTGTAGGGACTGAAGTCCTCCACGATTATGGCTTAGTGTCAGTTCACTTTTACCAAATATAGTTTGTGTTACTAATAATAGTAACAAACTTTTTATGGTACAGTGTATTGCTAAAATTATTTAGGGCAGTATGTTTATTATAGTTCTGAAGGACCTATTATAGTTCTGAAGGACCAAGGATAGCAATATACCTGGAAGTATCACTTGAGCCCACCAAGCCATCAGGATTCTCCATTTTTTTGTTTTCTTTTTAACACCTTGCATGGTATGGGCAGATTACTTGACTCATTCTGCATGTCAGTTCATTTGTAATATCATAGCCATCATTTATGTTAGTCCATTTTTGTATGCATATTTCATGTGCTTTGAAAATTGATTACTCGTCTATTCTTTATGCAGATTTTTTTATGTGTAATAATCCCGTCTTCCCCCATTTCATTTCAGGTTAAAACAAACACAGTCCTTATAATGTTGAAGAAGAAACAGACTGGCAAAACATGGGCCTATGTTACAGAAAAAGAAAGCCAAAGTAAAGCCAAAGAAACTAAAAAGTAAGTCTTTCTACAAGGTGGGAAGAAAATTTCTTTACCTTTTCAAGCGCATATGCCGCATGATCAAATTATGTAGATTGTCAAATGACGAAGAGTAAGCCACCACTAGAGGGAGCCTGTAATATCGTGTAATGGAGAAAGACTATAACAGAAGGCACAAAATGTAACAATGTTGGAGCTGTGAACTTCGTCCCTTCTCATTTTTACACCTTATGATACTGCAGGTTTGCTCCATCATTGGGTTATCTTCCATTATTGACAGTAGAAGCAATTTGGTATGCAACGTGTGCAGTGCCCATTGTGACAGTCATTCTTTACAGGATGCAAAACATCATTTATTAATTTAAAGCTGCATTCATTCTCCATACCAACTATTAACCAATATTTTAAGAATGCTCTATGCAGCGACTAGCAATGAAAGTCTTCACAGATTGTTCAGATTGGCTGTTTTAATTTTGGGGAAGCCATCATTTTGTTTTTAAAAATAGCACTATCTAAACTAAGTGACATGAGAGTGTATGAGACTATCTTTCCCTTTATTGTACATGTTCACCCTGCTCAAATAATCGTCATGGGAGTTTTGACAGTGAGACTGGCTTTCCCTTAATTGTATATGTTCACACTGCTCAGATAATTGCCATGGGAGTTTAGATAACAAGAATAGCTTTTACTTAATTGTACACATCACCATGCTCAGATAATCACCATGGGAGTTGTATTATCTCGGTTGGTAGAGTATCAGACTCTGAATCAAGGGGTCATGGGTTTGATACCTACCTTGGCCAGCTGCTTCCAAGTATCCTTGGAAAAACAACTGACCAGGATTTTTTATTGGGTCTCCTACAGTTCTACAGTTAGACAAGGTAGTAGGTCTAGCACAAATTATCTTGTAAATTGGATTATTATTGGACAGCTAAAGCAGGTGCCCTGTATACTTGGCTTTGCCACCCTGACAGTTTGGCTGTGTGTAGTTACATGTACCTCAATGACCTAGTCGACGCTTTTGATATTGTGACAAGAGTGTATGACATGCTGTAGTGTGAAATATCCTTTGTTATTTCAATGCTAAAGTGTATGTCCATCATGTTTTAGGTCTCACTAAGATTCTCATAGTTTCATTATTCTAGTGGTCCTTTGTTCAGAATACTAGTGCACCTTTCTTCAAAATATTTTCAGTTATTTATTTGGAGATCCCCAAATATGTCATGCCATCTTAATTTTCTTTTTTTTTTAGCAAGAGTGTTGCTTTAATGAAATTTTATTATTTGATCTGTAGGTTGGTCTTTAATGTTCTTTCATCATTATTATCCCCTGCCTTTTGAAGAACAGTGAGACATAGTATTCGCTTTTAGATCCGTTACACTTTCATTTTGGCTCTGTAATGTTTAAACAGTTTGTGATTAAGGAATCAAGCTAAGTATACTTTTTCATCATTAGAAAGCATGTTGTGTACCACATTCCGGGTCCTGTCTTCAAGTTCAAAATCTTAATATTTTAAAGTTTTCCGTCACTCTTTCCTTTTTACTATTTGACTTTAAAGCTGTTTGAGATTAAGAGATGAAACCTGGAATAATTGTGCATGACTAGAAGGTGTGTTACATACTACTTTGGGGGCCATGTCTCTATGGTCATGGTTACTAGTTAAGTTTCGTTTGTTGCCGGTCAGATGACTAGTGCAAATTTAGCAGCACTTATCCATCACTCAGTCTGCAAGTCTATTTGGCTACGTAGAAATCGTTATTAATTTTTAGGCCTGTAGCGGTTCAGGGCAGTATCATGGCTCTTTTTTTCCCCATCACTCTTTCCATTTGGCTATGTAGAAATTGTTATTAATTTTTAGGCCTGTAGGGGTTCAGGGCAGTATCATGGCTCTTTTTTCCCCATCACTCTTTCCATTTGGCTGTGTAACTTAAGAGCTGTTCGAGATCAAGGTAGGTAACTTTGTTTATTATGTATCGTTAAGGTATATCATTTTCTTTCATTGTGGTTCTACCATGAAGGTTAAGGTAACAGCTGAGTATTCAATGGATTTTTTTTTTCAATCACATTTTCTTTTTGCCTCTGTAACTTGAGAGTCATTAGATATTAAGGTATGCAACTTGGATATTTATGCATCAATATTATAAGGAATATCAAATATGGCATTGTGGATCTGTCATGAAGGTCAAGGTTATGACTAAACATTTTTGGTTTTCCATCTTACTTTCCCGTCCACTCTATAATTTTGGTCCATCTTACTGTCCTTTCTACTCTGTAATTTTGATTCATCTTTCTACTCTAATTTTGGTCCATCTTACTGTCCTTTCTACTCTGTAATTTTGATTCATCTTTCTACTCTAATTTTGGTCCATCTTACTGTCCTTTCTACTCTGTAATTTTGATTCATCTTTCTACTCTAATTTTGGTCCATCTTACTGTCCTTTCTACTCTAATTTTGTCCATCTTACTGTCCTTTCTACTCTGTAATTTTGATCCATCTTACTGTCCTTTCTACTCTGTAATTTTGATTCATCTTTCTACTCTAATTTTGGTCCATCTTACTGTCCTTTCTACTCTGTAATTTTGATCCATCTTACTGTCCTTTCTACTCTGTAATTTTGATTCATCTTTCTACTCTAATTTTGGTCCATCTTACTGTCCTTTCTACTCTGTAATTTTGATCCATCTTACTGTCCTTTCTACTCTGTAATTTTGATCCATCTTACTGTCCTTTCTACTCTGTAATTTTGATTCATCTTACTGTCCTTTCTACTCTGTAATTTTGATTCATCTTTCTACTCTAATTTTGGTCCATCTTACTGTCCTTTCTACTCTAATTTTGGTCCATCTTACTGTCCTTTCTACTCTGTAATTTTTCAGCCTTTTGAGATTAATGGATGAAACTTGGTTATCTTATATGCATCATCTTTCTATAGAAGAGTATTATGACCACCTTGGGATTCTTCGAAATCAAGGTCATATCTCGATATTTTTGGCACTCCGTCACACTTTTTTCCCCCTCTAACATTAGAATCATTTGAGATCACAGGATGCAATTTTCTGTAACATCAGCCATCATTAACAGGTGCGTTGTTTACCACATTAGGGATCAAATCTTGAATTTCCTTTCTACTATATTTTTTGAGTTATCACTATATATTATCACAAAATGCAGTGTTACTACACAGGGGTCCTATCTTAAAGGTCAAATGTCAATATTTCAGGTTGTAGTGTTACTTGCTCTTGTGCTTTCTAACTTGAGAGTGGTTGAAATAAAATGGATGAAACTTGGTGTATTGTTATATTGTCACCACAACATGTTTTCCATTGCAGGTTTGTGATCTTAATCCCCAAGATCAAGGTCACTTTTGTTTCTGTTTTATGTTATACAAGCTGCTTGAAATTCAGGGGTGAACAATGGTACACATTTTTCAGTCTTATGGCATCTTGTGCATTGCAGTCAAGATTTTATTTTACATGGCATGCAGAGGACAAAAAAAATTCACTTCATTTGTGTCTTTCAGACCCAAGTATGACGAGAGCAAGGACCCCAGTGACAGCTTGATGGACCTGATGAAGCAGATGTATGAAGATGGAGATGATGAGATGAAGAGAACGATTCAGAAAGCCTGGGTTGAGTCCAGAGAAAAACAAGGACATGGCATATAAAATGTTCTGGAGTGTCAGTGCAGTTACCAGGGATTGTATCAATTCAAAATTGTGTTGTGACTTTCTGGTAATGGGTACACTTGAAAAAGTCCCAAGCTTGTTCAGTGTATTATAATATCTGCATTTCATAAGTCATGGACTGCATGAAAGAACAAAAAATTCAAATGTTTTTAGTGCAGGGAGCAATGTCTGGAACCTGTTTGTGGTATCTTAACTTTTGCAGAACTTTCCATGCATCATTTCAGATATGCCAACCCTGACAAGACCTCAGTAAGGCAGTCAGTATTTTTTAGCATGTTCAACCAATTTTCAGTAAGGTGTAATATCATTTACTGATATTGTAAAGTTGGAAAATATGCATTTAAAACGTTAGAACTGTAACTGGAGACTGATGCAGTGACCATAGGCATTCTGTAAAACTAAAAAGTTTGTAAAGTCCACTTTGATGCTAATTACCACCCGTGCAGTTTCACAAACTTCAGTTTCAGATCCTATATAACTCAATGGCTTCTGATCTCTCAACTTGACAGCATCCTTAACTTTTTTTCTCAGTTTCATGTGGAGACGGCAATCACTTCCCCTGTCACATAACATACTTACATCAACATATGTCCAATAGACGTAATTTTTGCTCTCCAGACATTTTTCCAAACAGTTCTGAATATTTTTATTCTTCTGTGCTATTTTAAGTTTTTAAGAGGCTTATTGTCCTTTTCATTTACAATGTATATAAGCAACAGCTTGATCATACAGATGTTTTGCCTGAAATAAAAAATGTGTGCAGTTTAAAGCGATTGAGATGCTTATGTAAAGTTAGTTTGGTTCCCTAATAAACTCCATTGATTCTAACATGAAACCAGGATCTGAATAACATGGACAATCCAGTATCCAAAAGTTTACTGCAACAGTCCTATTTCCTTAAATTTTGCTATTATTCCCATGATCCATATCTCAAGGATCATTCCCCTAAGACTTGAGGTCAAATTGAAAGGGTTGGCAGGTCTGTCATTTTCACATGCCAGTATCGACATGTTTAGGAAAATAAGGATTGAAAATAAAAGAATGATCATTTCAAATATACTGACTTTGTTTTTATATATTTTTATGCTAAAGTTGTCAGAGAGATTTTAAAAACTGTGTGTGAAACTCGCCAAAAACATTCCACAAGTCCACAGGACCAGTAACCTGAAAATGTGATCGGTCCCATCCATAACCAACTGGTCCTACATTTAGCCACAGTGTAGTAAATAATTCAATGGTAAGTGTCGGTTGATATGATTATCAGCCCTAGTAAGGTTATTTATGTAACAAAACCTGGGAAATAAAGAAAAATGCAAAATTAGATATTTGTTACATATGCATACATGCCAACCATTCGGCTTTTGGCGTAATCATTACACTTTTGTCACCAAATTATGTTTTACACTGGCCTGTATATGGATTATGCTTTTTTGGTTAATTAAAAAAAAACCACCAAAGCAATAAAAAGTTCTTTTTGTTGTTTTTATCATATCTTTAATTACACTCATAAATTTGAGAATGTTCTTAAAAAGACAACTGCTGATCAAAATAGAATAAAAAGTACTTTCCTTATTTTCTATTTATAGCAACTGTATATGACCCATTTCCAAGAAAACAGATGGGTTTCTTCAAATATAAACTTTGCCTCACAGGGTCATTATATTGATAAGCTAGCTAGTAAGCAGACCAGTCTATACTTGTAAAGAAAATGGGCAAAATGTTTAGCAAAATGCTTTACGGGTAAGTTGTGGATGTTATATGGAAAATGTTAGATGTATCATTTCAAACTTCAAAACCTGTCATATCTGAAAAAAGGACAAATCAGCACCACTTTTACAAACTTTAAAAGAAGAACATGAAATTTAACTAATAACGGCACTTTGTGAACATGATCATGCTCATTGCAGAATTCCAGTTCATGATCAGACTAGTTAAAGTGAGTGCTGAACATAAATAATTTTTCAGCATATTTTGTGTTTGTATTTGGTTCTAATCCATGTGGAATTTTGCCCTTTGTGACAAGAATTTTGACCAGCTGCAGAAACAAGCTAGTAGCAAAAATAAATATCTTTTTCATACATGCTGTAATTCTGGCAAGTAATATACTGATTACACTTTTTACACCCAAGTTACACTTTATTGCCACTTATAATAGCAATAGTTCTGCTTACACCTCTCATGGGGTTGGCATGTATGCATATATAAAATTCATAACATTTTATTATGTTCAGCAAAACATGGGCACTGCTTAATGACACGAATAATAATTTTCAGTGCTTACTGTCCAGCTAATGCAGATCCTTACATATGGTAACTCATCCAGAGACTGGGCAGCAGAATTTGTTGCTTTCATTGATGACCTGCCTGAATCATAGACTAAGAATCAGGATTCTCATCCACTGACTTGTCATTAAGGGCGGTATGAAAACTATATCCAGCCTCCAAAGATGAGTCTCTGGTGGCCAATGTATAGCTGCCCTTGAAATCAAGACTACTGATGAACAAAAAAGAGTTCATCTGTGTATTGCTGGAAATGGATCAAATACATCCCATCAGCAGAATGCAACTGAACTGTGTCAGTTTCAGCGACCACCCTCAGCAGCCTGTACACCCTACTGATTCTAAAAGGAAGAGCGTAAAGGATATAAAAATGCACAAAATTTACTCATTTCATTCATTGATTTATAATTTCTAACTTGTCGCCTTTTTGCATTTCAAATGCAACAGAACTTCAGCACTAATGTTATGTCCAGATTCGCGTAGGCAAGTACTTGTTCACACAACAGGAGTTACGTAATTGAAGTCAGTAAGCTTCAGATAATTCTGTAAATTTCTGTAACATTTAGATGTAAGGGCATATTTTGCTTCACCATTTTTTAAAATTTTTACTGGAAATCAAATTAAGACATTGGATGCAGATGACAAAGTGTTTACATGTATGTATAGGCCTTACATCCACCCTTTCACCAAAAATCATCTTAATAAGTCAAGGTTCCAGTATGATAACCCTATCTACGCCTTGGCAGATGGAACAAATTTTAGTGCTTTGTCCTAGGGAAATCTATTAGATTTCATGAGTTGCTTCCCTTAGCATGTAATGCCGGTGCATTGTACATTGGCCAAAAATAGTGCACACAATTGAATTAAAAAGGACACTTTGTAAGTTTAACATCAAAAGTATGACTACATACCAGAGGGAAGCCATAACGTGTGTTTGAGTGCAAAGTATTTGTACAAACACGGACCCGCAGTGGAAATTTGCTTATTTATCAGTCCATTCAAGTTGTGTACTCCCCTTTTCTCAATCATATAGGAACAGTGCTCAGATTTGAACTTGATTTTGATTAGATGCGGTGACTTGCCACCACATCAAATGAAATTCACAAACCTGAAGCACAGAAACACCTGCTCCATATGCCAGGGTGTAGATAGGGTTATCGTATCGGAACCTTGGCTAGTGAATTGCCAAAAATGGACTCTTCCAGCATTGTCAAGTGACACTGAGCAAGCAAGCTCCTCATTCACATTTAAAACCTCTGTTTGGTTTGCAACATGGAGAAGATAATATTAGGGACTACTTAGCGACACTCGAATTGGAAATTTTAAATCGATGAATGAAATCAACAAATTCTGCACATTTGTTATATTCCTGATGCTTTTCATTTTTAAAATTGGGGAGTGGGGGTGGAATACATGCTGCCATTGTTGTTGGCTGAAACTATAACACTGTTATGGTCTTAGCATGCATCCCATTTCTATGTTCCAAGCGAATTCTGTAATCTATTTTAAAGCGTCATTTTTGTTTGAGAGATCATATTCTTTTGAAATATTCTTTTTCCCTTGGATGTGTTCACTTTGTAGTTTCATGACATCCATATGCCATCTAAATGCAAATTATTTATATTTCATCTCAGCCAGATTTGCAAATGGTTATCATGAGGCACCAGTATTTCTTGGTCATATGGTTTATGTTGTTTCTTTTAACATCATGAACTATCCAATTTGTAGATCAGATTTACTCAGTAAACGTAAAAATTCAACTGGCTAGAAGGACTGGCTGCTCAGATTTTGCCCTAGTCCACCGTGAGATTAGCTGGCTTCGGACTCTTGACTGGTGGCAATTTCGCATGCTGAAAACAAATCTGGTACAAAGTATAGCCAAATTATCTAAATGATGGTACAATTGAAGAATGTTCGTTTCAAATTCAAATGGGCCAACACCACCATTTTTCATATTTTCTTATTAACTTTGGTTTAGTTTGCAATGAAAAACTTTTCTGAGAGGGAAAACTTAAAAAGTTCTAAGTTAAATGGGCCATAATTCATTCCAGTGTCAATAACAATGCTGAACATCAAGATTGACTTGGGTATTCTCTCTGTGAAGCGTTACACCAAATTTCGTGTGGATCCACCAAGTCTATCAAATTTGCAAGTGGAAATAAAGGTTGTGATAGCGGGTACCTGAAGTGACAAACGATATGGGCATATGCTCCCTCCGGGAAGTATGGTGGTGACCTACAACATCAAATCATATGCTGAGAAGACTGGGTATTCTGCTGAACTCTGTTTAATCAAGTTATCTGCTGAGAAGACTGGGTATTCTGCTGAACTGTCTAAATGTATTTGTTATCTATTGGTCGTCTGTATCAGTTGTCACATGAAAACGTTTACTGCAGGACCATAATTTCTTTTACTGTATATGATTTTCTTTAAACTGCTGAAAAAAAAATTGACACTTAAAGGTACATTTTGCTACAGCAACTAACAAAAATAGTGCAAATTGTGAATAAATAACAGTTATGCAGTAGCTGGTTACATTCAACAACTGGTTCAAACCTTCCACAACACTAAATACAAGACCAATTTGTGCTAACGGTGAATCCACTATTCTTTGTAGTGTACCATTATTTCTGGATTACATGGTTTCAACAGACCACAGATTGAAAGACCCAAATGTTATCCATCTGTCAATAAGACCCTTTCCCCATCCATGGAAACACTTCCACAAATTAAAGTATTTATGAAAATGACATTGCAAAACGATGGAATCTGATGCCCATGAAAATAAATTTGCAATAAAAGCAAGGCACATAATGCAGTAGAGGAGACACTGATAAAAATGAATGTCTACAATCGTGTAGAGTAAAATAAACAACACTGGTAGCAAAAAAGCTTTATTCATTTTGTTCATTTCTAAATACTAGTTGCTGAGGTGTCTGTATAAACCATATGGACAATGGCTTCAAGAAATAAATAAAACTGTGCCTCTTGTTTAGAGACAACTGATGCAAAGTTTATTCAATAAATGCCCAATTAAAGTGTTTTCATAGCAATATATGATCCAATTCAAGGTTTCAAATTCCACTGATCAGTGACTGAAATCTGAACAAATGCCATTCAACATCCATTTCTTGCCTTAAAAAAAATCCATCTTGTCAGATGTCCATCAATGCATATTGTCATCAAAATCAAATCTTACCCTCGCATACTAATAAATTAATGTCATATTATCCTAATGTGACTTTCTTATCCCTACATCTTACCAGCAAATGTTTTGAGTACTTGTTTCAGTTTTTTTTCATTAAGATACAACTAACTGAAATTGCAATAGTTCAACCACTCATAATAAAACTCCTTGCCCCCAACCCCCAAGTATCAACTGCACCAAGATTTTTGCCAGGTCGCAGCATGTATAACATTCATGTGGAGCCATTTGGTAATATGACGTACAATATATACTCACAAGTTGAGTGAAACTGCAAAGACCCAGGTCTGAAGTTGCATAATGCATTGGCAGAGCTAGGTCTATGCAATTTATTAGTAGGAATCGGTAGAACAACACACCCTGATCAGCCAGCAGATTATGTAACGACAGATCATTGTCTGCTGTTGGTTCCTACTTTTAAATGAGTACATACGGTATGCCGCATACATGTTAATTTATCATGTAAGCTCACAAAAGGACAATAATTGTACATGCATAATATAGCAATGAAACTTTTCCTCAACTTTATATTTTCTGATAATGTAAAGTCTTGCATGAGTTTCGATTCCAATTTCAAATTCAGATCATAATGTTCTGTCAAACTTGAATAGAGAATGCCCATTTCAATAAAAGATCAATCTGAATGTTTAATAAACATTTTGAAAAACTGGTTTCCAGTGTACAAAGAGTCATTCACACCGAGTACAAACCTATAATATACATCACTGCTTACATAAACGTATACTTATATAAACATAAATTTGCATGCATACCTGCAAAATCAAATTGTAATTCAAAACATATTTAAAAAAAATATTTATGTAAAAAGAAAAACGATTCACAACAAGATCATATAAATAATGTCAGCTGAATGATAATTACAACTTGGGGGAAAAAAATCTCCCGACTTAACACACATCCAAGCAAAAAGGCTCAAAATAACAAAACATTCACTCAAAAATACTATTTCCACAGGTTTTTCCTAAACACTTGTGAATGAAAACATACACGGTCTAAACTAAATATGGTCCTAACTAGAATGCATCTACCTAAAACAATGATGTCAAGTTTACAATATTATTGCAGGGGAAGGAAAATACGGACACGTGTATCAACAAATGAGCAGAGAGATGGACTGTTAACTAGGAATATTATATGCCCCTTTTGGAATACAACAAAGAAAGGATGGAGAAAGTACATTTCTAAACACAGTTGTCAAATTGATTTGAAGCTATACAATAAACTAATCTAAAATTTTTCATACATTCAAAGCCTCAAAAAGCTAAAATTATTTTGCATGTTACGATATCCCTCTATTATCCTCCATGTCATTTCATGTTACCCTCACATGCAAATAAATTCACCTTGTACTGCTTTCATGTGTCCATCATGTAACTCTTAATTTCCCTGAGGGTTTGGACCGGTAGTCCTCTTTTCAAAAATGACCAGCATCACTTGCAAACAGTTCACAAAGTGGTTCAGGACTTTCCATTAATGTAATAAAGAGTGTCTCCAATTAAAAGTAAAATGATGGCTTGACCACCCATAGCACTCGGCACTCTGCTATGGCATGGGTGGACGACTCGTCATATAACCTCAAAAAAAGGCAAAAAATTGATAATGTACCTAAATATGTACTGTTATTTACCATAATACCTTCACCAAAGACAGAAAGTCTAAAGCTGGGTAAATTCCATTGAGTTTAAAGCTTGTCGTAATATGAACACAGCTAAAAAGGTCTTGAACAATGTACTCATCCTGTCAATGTACATAACTATAATACAACTCACAGGTCATGTATGCACATTTACTCAAATATAAATTGTTGTTTTAAATTTTAATATTAATTTTGCTTAACCAATCCTGATTACTGAATAATCTGGACCTTAACTGTTGCCAAAAAGATAACAGATTGCTATAGACTTTAACAACGATGGAATTGTATTGAACTGGGTCAAGAAAAGAGCACATCAAGTCTAATCATCACAATATAGGGTAGTATGATTTTGTTTATCAATGTGTAGCTTTCATTGTGACATCACAGTGCATGACATTCAATCCAGATTGTACTGGATCACACCCATAGGTTGATCACATCCAAAAATGTCTACATACTTTAATATAGATTTTGCCATATACGTACTTCTCAGGCATGTAAATAATGACCTTCCAAAGGAATATGGATGTATGAGGATCCAAATAAAGTGAATAATTGCCATTTAAAGGTATTAAGAATCAAATTCCAAAAAAGGACACCCATTACTGAAATAATCTGTGTTGAATGCCTACATGAGCTATATGACTCTTACTAAAGAAATGAACAATCTACTCATCCTGTCAATGTACACAACTAGAAATAAACAATCTACTCATCCTGTCAATGTACACAACTAGAAATGAACAATCTACTCATCCTGTTAATGTACACAACTAGAAATGAACAATCTACTCATCCTGTCAATGTACACAACCAGAAATGAACAATCTACTCATCCTGTCAATGTACACAACTAGAAATGAACAATCTACTCATCCTGTCAATGTACACAACTAGAAATGAACAATCTACTCATCCTGTCAATGTACACAACTAGAAATGAACAATCTACTCATCCTGTCCATGTACACAACTAGAAATAAACAATCTACTCATCCTGTCCATGTACACAACTAGAATGAACAATCTACTCATCCTGTCCATGTACACAACTAGAAATAAACAATCTACTCATCCTGTCCATGTACACAACTAGAAATAAACAATCTACTCATCCTGTCCATGTACACAACTAGAAATGAACAATCTACTCATCCTGTCAATGTACACAACCAGAAATGAACAATCTACTCATCCTGTCAATATACACAACCAGAAATGAACAATCTACTCATCCTGTCAATGTACATAATCAATGTACACAACCAGAAATCAACAATCTACTCATCCTGTCAATGTACACAACCAGAAATGAACAGTCCACTCATCCTGTCAATGTACACAACTAGAAATGAACAATCCACTCATCCTGTCAATGTACGTTACTAGAAATGTAATAAGCCCTCTTTCTCTGATACATCATCCTGCATGTCATAAGAAACAACAAATGGCGGCAACCATTGTTCCCTAGATACATCTTGTGATATGCTCCAGCCAAGAAATTCTTGGAGTTTATAAGAAATTCTTGGAGTTTATAAAAAGGTGTGGTTGTAAAATGAAATGTGAATTATTTCAATTTTAAATATTTTACTCATTTCTGGCTCTATTTTGCTTGCCCTTTTTTATTTGATACATAACTTCCTCAGCACTTTGTAGCAAAGATTACAATGGTAAGCCATTCATACCATTTATATCAGACTACACTTCAGGTTAAAGTGCAAACATCATAGACATTGATCTGCCTTTGCACAATGTTCAAGACCAATCTAGCTGCTGCTTCTCATACTGGGATCAAGAGATGTGCTTAAAATAGGTAATTTTTCTGAGTTTTGACCAAAAGAGATGAGTGTGTTTCTTTATACATCTGCATACACTATACTGAATACTGTACATAAAATACATTCCAAGTGTATACATGTATCTTTTATTTGTGATACAAGTTAGCATTCCTTGATAGATCAGAATGCGAGTTAAAGTTTAAAAGGTAACACTCATTGTATACTGTTGACAAAAAAAAATACCTGAACTGACAAGGAATTAAAGTCTCTGATGAGAAGTGCTACTTTTGTTGAACCTGTTCAAGAACAAATAATCTCAAAAAGTATAAAGAACATGCAATCTACTCTAATTATGCAAGTTAAGGAATTTCTTTTTTAAAATGCTTGCCAAGGCATCTTTACAAGCAAAGTTTTCCATTTTGAACCTTTGCCTCGCACTGCACAAATACCTGTCAGCAGAAGCAGTTCACTTCACCACTGAAAATATTCATTAGAACCACACAACAAAATGCAATGATTATTCACAGTAATGCAATTTAAGAAACTAGCAAAAGGACTAGTGACTATGTATCTGAAAGGTATATATATCAAGCGATTTCACTGGCTGGAATTGACACCTCCACCAACTGTAATATGCTTCCACACAGAAACTTGCTGTGTGTGTGGATTGCATGGAGGTGGATTCAGGTGGTAGTGTAATTTAAACATGTATAAACAAGCATGAGCAAAGATAGATCCTGCTACCATGTGCTGAAAATAAATTTATGAACAGAAAGCTTGCCCTTGGCTTCAAAATGACACTACAACCAAGCATACCAATTCTTTTTGATTCACACTCTTGAATAATTTCAAAACACGTTCACAGCAGATATGCTTTTACCTGTATTTACAGTAAAACTATTGGCTGTTTGGTCTATAATTGTTTTCATATCAAACACAAAAAGTGCTGATTCTTACTGATAAAAGCCCCCAAATACAACACCGATAAATCATATGCAGAAAGGGAACAGCTAATACTGTAAATAACTTGCACTTCACAAAGACTTTTTTTTCAGAAAATCTAAAATTTATTGTCTTGCTTGTGACATTGCTGCTGCAGTCCTAGTCATGCAGGATTAAACTCCAGCAACCTTGACCTCTGACATTTGAACCACTCCATTCCCCTGCTAATATATGAAAAATCTGCCAACACATGCATGGAAACATAATATACAGCCCCTTAAATAGATCTTTACAATTTACCACAAAAAAATCAAAACCTTACACCCTAAGGATGCAATGTACATAGGCAATTCTAGCTGAATGTTCAATGCCCATCCAGAGACATATTTTTTTCCTAAAAACAATAAGGAAACTGACCAATATGAGAATTATATCAGATGGTAATCATCTTTACTTTATCTGATACCATTTCATTCATAGCAATAATAATACTGCCAGATCTATAAACCTAACCACTGAATATCCAAATCCAGTTAAAACAATTGCTCCATGTGATCTTGACCTTAAAGATTCACTGCTGTCAATATATCGGGATATTTCTTTCCCCTTTATGCATTAATGCAGAACATGAGAAGACGATCTCCCTGACAGGAAATACTGCCCTTTAATAGCAACGCTAACCATGGACAGACACATGGATGGTCACTTTGTCTCACCTTTTGCAATATTCATCACAGGCAAGACAAAAATCAGTCATGGATGCATGAATCTGTAACCTGTTGGAATCATTACCAGAAGGGTGCAGGTTCTATTTGTGCTGAAATGTTCTGCATTTAATGCTGATAGACCATTTGTTACCATTTGTGCTGACTGATCTTTTCACATTCTGTACTTACAGATCTAATGCACGTGGATACAGTATACTGTGTTGCCACCTTTCATTACATTTGGTGCTGATAGATCTTACGAAGTACTGACAGATCTTGTATTACATATTGTATGGACAGATCTGTTATATACAGCACTGACAGATCAGTAGGAGGAAAAGCAATAACTTTTTCAAGATGACTGCTGTTACAATTTTATTTGATGTCAGATTGGCACAGTTTCATGTAGGGAGAAACTGGACATAATAAGAAGTAATTTGGTGAACAGTGCATGTAGATATGCCCATTCATCTCTGAGAAGCATCAATAACAAATCTTTCAAGGTGGTTGCCATGGCAACCACAAAGGAGATCAGACTGTCACCGTTCTCATTTAGGACAAATTAGATCTCATAACAAGGTTTCTATTGATGGATGCCATAGCAGTCAGATGGGAGGACAGATCATCAAAAGTTTCAAACTAGACACCACAGGAAGTCTTTATATGAAAACCCCATATTTATATGACCATCTGTTCAGGAGGAGCAGCAATAACTAGATTTTCAAAATGGCCACTATGGCAGCCATAAAAGATGTCTGAATGACACTACTTCCATTTAGGACTATATAAATCTTTAGATGAATGTGTGTGTAATTTCAAGGTAGGTGTAATTTCATGGCAATCATGGTAGGTGTAATTTCATGGCAATCATGGTAGGTGTAATTTCATGGCAATCCTCAAAGCAGTTTAAGAAGAGTGGTGGTAACAAACTAGTGGTAACAGACAACAAACCATTCTATACGCTCTTCTAGTCTATGACCAGTAGAAGTAAATACTGATAATGTTTCATATCTATGGATGCAAGAAATTTAAAATTTAAAAATAATGTATAGGTTGGTGTGCATTTTCTTGTGGTACTCTTAATTGAATATCTAACTCCATGTACAGGCCATTAAAGAGATAAATGTGGGAAAAAATACTGTCACTAACTGCCGATACTATAATAACGTGAGTATTAAAACTTTAATCAATCTTACAGAGGCTTAAAGATCATCGACTCCTCTTATGAAATACACAAAAAAATAGGACAGTGTGTATAATTGTTAGTACAATGGTTATTACACTGGTACAGTAAAACCTGTCTTGAGAGACCACTGCTATGAAAGACCACCTGTCTTGAGACCAGGTTATCCTTGCAGGTTTACTGATCATATAGTGTTATGACCTGTAATGAGACCACCTGTAATGAAAGACCATTATTTTTTAGCAGAAAGGGTGGTCTTTCAAAACAGGTTCTACTGTATTTCACACGAGATTCATTATTGTTGGAGTCAAAAGTTGCAACCATGTCATTTAAGTAGCACCTACCACAGTTCACAGTACTACAATCTGGGCTATTATAAATTTGTGCTGGACATAATGGTGCCCTGGTGCCAGCAACTCTAAGAGAAGAAAAAAAAATTGCAAACTCAGAAAAATGACACCCTGGGCTGTTACACATATTGCCAGCCTATTACAAAGGCCTGTACTACAATACATCTTGGTAAAACATGACAAGACATCAAAAGTTTACGAGCTGCACTGTGAGAATTAGGCAGACTATTTTAAATATGATTCTATAAACCAAATCTACTTTATGTATACAAGTAGCTTCTACACAGGTATCTGACTATATACTTGTCTGAAAAATGTTATCTTGCAAGACCTACAGTCCAACCTCCAGTAACAGTAACTGCCCATCAAGAACCTCATCTATCTAGCCAATTTCTATTTTTTTCCCACTCCGTTTGCTTGTATTTTTTATCTACCTTCACAATTAACCCACTCAATCAGTTAAATTTATTTCAACAACACACCAGCTGGTAAAGTAAGTCACATTGTTTTCACTTTGGCGCATACTGTACAGTAATAACCTTATTTCTGATTGTTTTCCCCAGAATTATAAGTACCCATTACCTTTGCCATTAACAGGACTGCGATGAAGGATGATCAAAATAATGTGCTATGCTCTTAAGCGTAAATGCCCAACACAATAAAGTTGATTCTTATGAAATAAAGGTGGTAAGATAATCTACAATTTATCATTCACATTTCAGTCCAATATTCAAGTAACTCCTCCTCAAGTATTAAAATCTTCTCTTTAGATTTCTCCCTCTAAGAATTTGTGTATTACTTCTGGCACTGTTGCGTCAAATCCTCCAATATCCATCATCCCAACCTCTTCTGCAAACTCCATCTTTGGGCTCAGTAGACCGCAAATGATCATCCTGAAAGAAACAAAGTTTTAAAATGACATAATAAATCTAAATATATGTAAAAGCCATGTCTGTGTTTTTGTTGGAACAGAAAATGCTTTTATATTATAAAAAAGAGTTGCAGAGTGCAGTGTCTTAAATGCAGTGCTTTCTACCCCAGTGATCAGGGCAGGAAGCCTAAGTACATCTGGGTACAAACCTTGACACCATGAAATTGGAGTAATTTTTAACAGGTAAATGAATATCAATTTCAGTTAAAATTATAATCAATGGCAGATTGTAGACTTTCAAATTCCTGTATTACAGTGACTTTGCAACTTCTTATTCAGCACAATTAATACTAAGCCTTCTAAATTACAACAGTTATTTTCATTTATAATACATTAATTAACCAGTTCACCCACAAAAGAATCTGCAGAACTTAAAAATGTTTTACCTCATTACAATGCAGGGGTCCTACATATGTCATAAACTATACTTCATGCACAACACAGTGGCCCCTTATATGTCATAAACTCTGTATTCCGTATTACAATGCAGGGTTCTCTATATGTCATACACTCTGTATTCCATATTGCAATGCAGGGTTCTCTATGTCATACACTCTGTGTTCCATATTGCAATGCCAGATGCCCCTACATGTCATACACTATGTATTCCAAATTGCAATGCAGGGTTCTCTTTATGTCACCACACACTATTCAGCAATGCAGGGTTCTCTACATGTCATAGTCTGTATTCCATATTGCAATACAGGGTTCTCTATATGTCATACAGTCTGTATTCCATATTGCAATGCAGTGTTCTATATATGTCATACAGTCTGTATTCCATATTGCAATGCATGGTTCTCTATATGTCATACAGTCTGTATTCCACATTGCAATGCATGGTTCTCTATATGTCATACAGTCTGTATTCCACATTGCAATGCATAGTTCTCTATATGTCATACAGTCTGTGTTCTATATTCAATGCATGGTTCTCTGTATGTGTGTGTGTGTGTGTGTGATTTGGATTTTTAACATAGCTTTAACAATTTTTCAGTCATATCGCTACAATGTCTTCTGTGTGGCAGTTTATAGTGATGTCTAGCACTGGGGCATCATGCGGCAGACATGTAGCATGATGTCCCACCCAGTCACATTATCCTGACACCAGGCCAACCAGTCCTAACACTAACCTCTTAATGCCAAGCACCAAGTGAGGCAGCTGTTAGTACCATTTTTATAAGTCTTTGGTATGACTCGACTGGGGATCAAATCCACAACCTCCTGCATCCGAGGTGGACGCGCTAACCACTAGGCCACCGGAGCGGTCGGTTCTCTCTATGTCATAGTCTGTATTCCATATTGAAATGCAGTGTTCTATATATGTCATACAGTCTGTATTCCATATTGCAATGTAGTGTTCTCTATTATGTCTTACAGTCTGTATTCCATATTGCAATGCAGTGTCAGGGATCGCTCTGGGCTTCACCAGTGTCACAAATTGTGATTCTTTTTCCTTATTGGCGACAAAATATACCATCTGGCGATCTTTTTGATAACAATATTTTTGGATGTTAAAAATTGTATAGACAATCTTTGGTTTGGAGTTGAGAAATTCAATGCCACCATGACAGGAAAAGTTGCAAACCTGGATATAAAATTGCGCTGGAATCTACTGTTACATAAACAAATACTTTGTTCATATTGACAAACCACCCTAGCATTGTTATTTCATAATCCGCTTATGCTGATGAATGGCCTTAGTACCCTGTGCTGTAATATAACCCAAACAGTCACGTTACCTGACTAGCTACAATCAACCACCTGACGGCGGGAACTGAATGACTACAATCTACCTTACGATGGCAATTTGTTTCCTTTTTGAAAAATGTACCAGAAAAAATTAATTTTGCTGAAATTTCAAAGAAGACTGATTACCTATGAAGCATCGATCGTTCTGTAAATATACTAAGCAAATGAAAAATAAAAGATGTCTCCATCAATGTTTTACAATTATTTGATGTTGCCGCAGCAATAACAAACAGGCATTTGTTGTTTGGTCCTTCAAAGAGCACCTTTAGTGGCACCTTCAATAACACATGAACCTTGATCAAGGCAAGCCAATGACGTTTGATCAGAGAAAGTCGGCAACAAACTTAAATAAAAGCACTGTTTCATTTTTCATAGCGAATGGAACATATTTATTGTGCCGTGAAAGTTTCCCGTTTACATGAAAAAAATGTTCAAGCTTACAATCACTACCAATGGCGATAGTAAAGTTCCAATATTTTGAAACAACAGATATCTGGCCATCGAGTTAAATGAAGGTGGGACATCTTGGAAGAATGTGACACTTTTTAATTTGTTCACATGTTTTCATTTCCCTATGAACAGCCTCATCCCCTTGGTAGCCTCGGCATCATGGTAGTTGTCTCTGGCTGACTAAAATCAAGGCCAATTTAAGCATGTGCTACTAGGATAATAATAATCAGAGTGAATTGTTTTGGGAAACATGTTTATTAATAATGGGATATCGATCAAACGAGGACTAAACGTTTTTTTATATATGCATTTTAGTTGTGTTTTCGAACGAATCTGACTGATACATGAATTTTCTAACATATGATCTAATACTTGAATGCATGGATTTTTTTTACAAATATATAAGTTGCATTTCAGACTAGTTCTCTTCAGTTAATCAAAATTTCCATTTTTTCCTCTGCCGAAATCCTAGCCACCGACAACAGGTCATCCCTTAAAAATTTCATTTGTATGCGAAATTTCAATTTATTTTCAGCTCCCCCAACTTATCTAAACATCTATTATGTTGACAATATTACCTTGGCCCCAAGGATGTCAAGATAAATGGATAGTACTGTATTATGAAAATGGCGACATTTTTTGAATATTGGCGACAAAATATTGAGGTTGGTGATTTTTTGGGCGACAACTTTTTTAAAGCCAGCGCCATTCCTGCAGTGTTCTCTATATGTCATACACTGTATTTCATATTACAAAGCAGTGTTCTCTTTATGTCATACACTCTCTATTCCATACTGCAATGCAGGGTTCTCTGTATGTCATACAGTCCGTATTCCATATTGCAATTCATGGTTTTCTGTATGTCATACAGTCTGTATTCCATACTGCAATGCAGGATTCTCTGTACGTCATATACTCTGTATTCCATATTACAAATTAGTATGAAATTTTCGAGAACATGAGAACAGAAGAAACACAGTCCTAGTCTGACTCCTACATTATAAGCGTATGTGGAACCCTCCTCCTCTTTGACTTGGACCAGGCAATGCAACAGTGACAGGTAATGTATTACTCCTATTAGAGGGGGCCCTGGACCACCAAGTGGCCTTGGGCACTCACTGTTACCAGTCACTGCCAACTCACTTTATCCAAGTGGGTTCGAGTCTTGGGCCAGTAGCTACCCACAGGTTGGTGGTTCTTACTGGGATATTCCCAGGTTCTTCATCCACCAGTTATACTAGCCACCATGTCTAGTCTATCTTGCACTGAAAAATGGCATTAAAACCCCAAACCAACAGCAACTATTAAAACAGTATTCACCGACTGGAAGCGGATAGACCTTCATTTGAAAAGGTAGTTTATATTTATCCGTACAAATCATCCTACTTCAGTGATAACCAAACCTGCTTTATGTTTACACGGAAATCTGCTTTAATAAAGGCATTAAAACATTTTCTTTCTCTTGTTAAGCTAAATTAAAATAATCTGAATATTTACAAATTAAGAATTTCTACACAAAATTGTGAAGAATGTCTTAGTAAATATATGCATCTTGATAAGGTCACTAGCAGACAATCTTCTGCCCATTTTACCTGGATGATGGGCAACCTTGCAGTTTCTCCTATAAGTAACCACAAAACTAGCAATTCTGACCAAGGCACATTGAGGCAAAATCAACTTATAAATTATAAATACATATCCTAACAGAAAGCAGGATTTGCTTTCTGTTTACATGTGCATTTTCAAGAAAGCAGAGACCACACATGCAAAACACAGCAATGAATGACTAATTAAAATCAAATGAAACCCAGTGCAATTAATGAATGAATCCAAAAGCGGATTAATTTGAAGCTGCCACTTAAAAAGGAGTGCCAACATGAAAATCATGCATGGTCAAGATATGAAGTCTGAATCTTGAACAGAACATAGTGTGGGGAAAAAAATAATTTTTTGTTGGATGTACCTTTTATGTTTAGACCCTACAACTGATTGCTTTCTATATTACCTCCATCTGTTACCACAAGTTTGTAACCGCAACTCCTCCTAAACAACCTGGAGGATTGCCACGCAGTCATCCCATGATCTATTTAGTCCTTAATGAAAATGGTGCCAATCTGACCTCCATGGCAGCCATCTTGTAAAAATTTTTTTTGCTACTCCTCATAAACAAAGCCATATCAGCATGACGTTTTCAACAGAAGACTTCTAACGTCCAATTGGTCCTAAATGAAAATGGTTCCACTTGGGCATCCAATATGGTCACCATAGCAACCATCATGAAAATCTTGTTACTACTCCTAGGGACAGAAAGTTTTATCAAGATGAAGTTTTCACCAAAAGATTTCTTATAGTGTCTAGTTTGCTTTACATAAAAAATTGTGCCAATCAGATATCCAACACAACTACCACAGCATCCATCTTGAAAATCTTACTGCTACTCCTCCTAGCCGTAAAGTCACACCAACGTACCAAAATGGTGTTTACAAGACTAATTATGATATCCAGTTAGTCATGAAAAGAAATGGTGTTGATCTGACGTCAAGCATGGCCACCATGGCATCTTCTCATAGCTCCTCCTCCAAAACTGACTTGTACCAACCTGATGTTTTCACGATACAGCTTCTTACAGTGTCAAACTGGTTCAGAATGAAATCGATGCTGATATCACATCCAATATGGCCACATGATGGCCATCTTGAAAATCTTCCTGTTGCTAGTCCTCCAGAATTAATAATCATATTGAAATTGGATTTTCATCTGAAGAATTCTTATGATATTTATTTGGTCCTAAATGAAAATAATGCACCATAGATCCAATATGGCTGTGATGATGCACATATTGAAAATCTTGTATTTAATTCTCATGAATAAACGATCTTACTGACATGGGGTTTGCAACAAAAATAATGGTGTCTAGCTTGTCTTAAGCAAAATAGTGGCATTCTCACAACCAATATGGCTGCCAAATGGCTAATCTGACAATCTTAATCACTCAAGAACATCAGAAATGGTTTAAACAATCGGTAGTTGAAAATAAAATAAAAAAACTGTCCAAGTTTTAATTCTCTAAATTCTTTTTTCAGTAGAGCATCAGTCCCGTTTTCTTTATGTCTCAATGGTTTTGACCTCTGACCTTCTGACCCCAAAAGCAACAGACCCCAGTAAAACATGTCTAGAAAAAAGTTTATTTTGGCCAAACAGCTTAAAAATATCACAGTTCAACATATCAGAGCTTTGGTTTATTGGGCACCTGCTAATTAGTGGATGCAACTGCTAGCTTAATGGTAAATTAAATTACAAACAATTATGGGATTGGTGATTTGAGGTCGCTTTGGTTAAGTTGGCATATTTCTGCTGAGAATCAGCTTCACCTGAATGACTGAGGTTTCTACCAACACAAACAAATTCAAGTTGGTCTTACTTTGTATCGGGAAGTTTCATCTTCTCACGGTACTCATTGAGCCTGGCTGCAGGTGAAACCTCTCCCTTTGCTTCCTGCCCATCTGACATTATGAGGAAGACATCATAAGGCCTGTTCTTTTCCAAAGCCCATGTGATAGGGGCAGCAGGGTCACACTTCAGATTCGGAATCTAGCCAATTAAAAATTTACTTGGTATTACACTGTAATCCCTAATAACCAAGATAACCGTATAGTGACAGCTATCTGCCATAAATGTAAATTACTAAATAATAAGAAATGCATCAAAGATGTCAAAAGGTATAAATACCTGTAAGCAATTTTTCTTTCAAACATATAAAATTTGTTATAAACAAGTTGACTGCAAAATGGTGTAATCATAACAGGTCACTTTACGTTCAACACATGAATTCTAACTTACTAATTTTAAACACTATTATTTAAAACCCCATACTTCCTCCTCCCCAACTTTACCTATAGGATCACAACCACAAAGGTCCTGCTGTGAAGGAATACATCAATTTTTAATACACCTACCCAACTAACCAGAAAATTTCAAGACAACTGACATGTACATAAATTCTGATCTTTCTTACTTCCCTTCTGAGAATTCCCCAAACAATAACCTCCTGTATAAGTTTACTGTATGAACAAGACACTACAGCAAAAGGTTTAAACACACACTATAGCAAAAATTTTAATGAAGGCTTCTTTCAACTTGTTAGTTTAATAGAGGTTAGCATAACGACAAGTGGCAGGACCAGTGGGTGATAAAAATATCACTGGCACTTTATTGGTTATGTTTTGAGATTACTCACTAATTTCAAAATTCAATCTTTTTCAATAAAATTAATTTTTTTAATTTTTCTATACACTACTTCTGTGTATTCTGAATTACAATTTAACAGCCCCTTTGTGTTAAACTGTGACTATACCACAAATCCTTGCTTACAAGTCCAAATGTTAACAACACTGACCCTGATCCACTATTACATAATGTACCAGTACATCAGGGCCTATGTTGGTGGTTCTACTGATTGATCCCAACAAAATTAATCTGACCTTGATCTGATAGTGCATTATGTCAGACCTGGGTCTGTGCAGTTTGTAGTTGTACTGGTCACATAAGTAAGTATAAATGGTGGTGGTTGTCGTTGTGGGGCTTAACGCCATTTTTCAGCACACGATAGGCTATACATGGCGGCCAGTATTAATGGTGGAGGAAGAAACCGGAAATTCCCGGAAAGAACCACCGACCCACGAGAAGCTACTGGCAAGCTTTCTCACATATCCACATTCACCGAATCCTAGACTCGAACCCACGCAGACAGAGGTGAGATGGCAGTGATCCGTAACGGAGAGCGCTTTATACCACTTGGCCACTCGGGGCCCCCAGTATAAATGGTAATTAACTTGGCTGTATTTACAACAATATACTGTGGCATTTTGTAATTTTCATACCATCTAATATTTCATACACCATCAATCCATAAATATTATAATCATTATTTGCCATATAATTATCAAAGCAGATAACTATTTCCTTAATAGAATGTTAATGGTTTTTTTAGGTGCCTAAGAAAATTAACTTTTTGGGTAATTATATGTACCCCTAACAATTGTATTGTCTGCTCAAATCACTAAACTGATGATTCTTTGACTAGTGTACTTACTGGTGCTGCATTGCCTCCTATTTCCTGTATCAAATCACTAAACTGATGATTCTTTGACTAGTGTACTTACTGGTGCTGCATTGCCTCCTATTTCCTGTATCAAATCCTTCAGTTCTACATGGTACTTCAACAGGTTGAAGGATGCAGTGAAGAAACCAAGCTCCCTCTGTTTCTCATTCTTGCCAATAACAGCTGTCATTACAGCCATGACCTCTAGTGCAGTCAAAGCCGGACATCCCCGGATCGTCAGGCCAAGTGCACTCACTGATGATTTCACTGCCACAAGGAAACGCTTGCCAGTGCTTGGCACAGTTTTCTATGAAAATCAAATTACAATGATATACAAATTTTTGTGGATGCTCTTTATACAATAAAACTATTCAACACATTAGCACTACTCTTGCTTCTGTTGCTACTACTTCGATACTATTACTACTATTGTAGCAATGCAAAAATACCATATATTTTCACTTACAAGTCAAGTCAAACTGCAAACAACAAAGATCCTGATCTGCTGTAGCATAATGTGCCTGCAGATCAGGGCCTATCATGTTTGTTCTAGGGATTATTTCTAACACTCCTAAAATATCTGGAATGATTTATTACTATAAATTTTGAATGATTAAAAACTGCCAACACACATTTGTAATATTAAGAAATGCTGTTATATTTAGTGAAAATGGATGCTTTTGCTGCTGGGGATAATGGAATAGTACCATAAGTAGCAATGGGGACTTTATATGCAATTCACAGTATCTAGGCTGAGAAATTAGACTTTGTTGAGGTGGTCAATAATATCTTGGACAGAATGTTTGTCAATGAGTTCTCAGGTGAAGCTGTTGAGAAAAGTGATATCAAGAGAGAGAGAGAGAGAGAGAGATAGATGTTGTTAAAGACACGGAATCATGTAAAGATTCATGATTTGGTTAGAAAGTACCTAAGTTTAGACAAAAACTTTCCCCTATGTTAAATTCCCAATAAATATCACACAATGTAAATCATCTAAAATACCAAACGTTGCTAAAATCCATTCTGGCATCAGAGTTTAAAGTAATAGGTCAAAGCACTGGAAACATAGTCATGCTATCACAGTAGAAATGTGCCAGTAGGACAGATATTGTTTGATACATTCATCCATTCGTATTTGTCTTTGAGAAAAGATACGAGTTACATCCATTTTCATTAGGGTCAGGAGTCATGTAACATTAAAAACTTATCTGTAAATTCAGGCTCATGGGTCACAATGAGTAGCTTCTTTTGATAAACTATTCATCTTAGGCTGTTCACATAAGCCATCTCTCTTGATCTCACTGGGTTGAGCAACTGGCTTATCCAGTTATTATTTTTAAAGTGGGAACAGATGTTTTCAAATAAAACATTCACAAGTTTGCTGATGAACTACAGTCATAAGTATTTTAGGTCAGTGATGGGTGGCAAATTCAAGTGAAATTTACACAAGTTCGCTAGCAAACTACAGTCAGTCATATGTAAAATTCCAGTCAAGAGTAAAATTACTGTTTTATTCATGGTGCACAAAACAAAGATATGTGATTAAGTTAGGTCAGTGATGATTTAATCTAAATCACTGAGACTAAATGGCAGTAGCTAGCTGATCCATTTTAAGTGGGGGCTACTTGAAAGAATGTGGTTACTGTTTACTTCGTATTCTTTCAGTTAAGATAAAATTGGAAAATAATTGTTCTCCCAAAAACTTATGTACAAAAAAAATATAAATTTCATGGAACTTGCAGAAAGAAAAAGCTCATGCAGAAAGGTAAAATGTGTGATTTACTTCTGCAGTTTACATTATTAGTCTTCAACAAAATTAACTCCATAATTCACGTATAACTCCATGAAATTCCTTACAAACACAATAAATTTTAGATTTCATTTTGCATTATGGTCTAAATTTCTTGTTAATCCTGGTGCTGGTCCTTTTCATTGTAGATTCCAATAATATTCATAAAGAGATCCTCACTAACCGTTTTCTTCATTTTCATCACTCAGATTCCCATCAAACCACCATTCTTTTATCTGTCATAGTGGTTAAAGACTGGAATGCAGTTTAAAATAAACCCAATTCATTTACCATATAAACCTGACATTTGGGATAAAGTTCTATACCAGTGGTTCCCAAAGGGGGTGGTACCAACCCCTTATGGGTGGTGGGATTACTGAGGGGGGGGCACTAATGCTGAATAATGCTTTTTATGGGGTAAGGTAGAGGGGCGCTGAGGATAACCAAGGGGTGGTGGCCTGAAAAAGTCTGAGAACCACTGTTCTATACTAACAAGATCGCTCAGTCACAAAACCTGGGATTTTTTATCATGGTATAAAAAGATGTTACAGATGAGAGGGTGGACTTGATAAAGCAAATTTTCTACTACATTATCTTTCTCCAAGAAAACTTACCTGATCACATTAACATTTGGACACAAGCCAGCTAACTCCCAAATCCAGCCCTACTTAGGGGCAAGAATTCATCTTTCATCTATCTTTGGAACTTAAATACTCACCTCAACAGCAACTCTAAAGGAAGTATGGAGGGCCCTGAACAGTTCTGGATTAGCTTTTTCAGCTTTATCCGTAAGATATGTGAGAGACATAGATGTTGCCAATTTGTTGTCACTTTCATTTTCATTTTCCTTTCCATCATCTTTCTTTTTCTTTTTCTTCTTTTTGCTCTGAGGTTCTACTTTTGTGTCAGGGATGGGATGTTCTCTCCTTTTGGCTGAACCTTTGCCTCTGTGCTCTCCCCTCAGTTCCGATTTGTCAGCAAATGCCCGCATGTAACTCTTGATGGCAATGTATATTGCAAATGGTCCAATTCTGAGAGATGTGAAAAGAAATTTCATTTTCAACTCTTGTTATGTTAAAAGTGTGTGCATATAACTTGCATCTGGAAATAATTTGTTTCCAATGTACATCAATGATCATGGTTTACCAAAGCTAAATACCTCCAAAATGACTGGACCAAAAGGATTTGCAGGAATCCATGAAGTCCTCCATTTATTCAGTTTCATTCTTGAGTACTGAAATGATCTCCAATATTTGGTACCATTTGTACTCATTTAGAAGACAAGTCCAACTGCAAACTGCAGACCCAGATCTGCTATTGCATAATGCACCAGATTTAGGTCTGTGATGTCTGTTAAGAATAATCAGTAGAACAAACAACATATTATGTGACAGCAGATCAGGTTCTTTGTTGCCTGCAGTTTGACTCAACTTGCAACCAAGTACAAACGGTAATTATTTCTTTATATGTTTATGTTAACATATTCACAAAATGAGTGCAGTACAAAGATATGGCCTTTGACCTTTAATATGGATAAATGATCAGTGATCAGTAAATGGTTTCAGATACTGTCATGATGTACCCACATGCCAAGTTTGATTAAAACTGATAATTAATCATATTTTAGAAAATAAACCATGCCACTGAACTGACAACACTGAAGGAATTCACAGATAAAATTGAACAATACTTGTGATATCTCAAGCCATCAGATAGAATTAAATAATACTTGTGTTATTTCAAGCCATCACAGATAAAATTCCAGTCATACTTGCAAGTGTTGTCACAAGCCATCACAGATATAAATCCAGTCATACTTGTAAGTGTTGTCACAAGCCATCACAGATATAAATCACTCATACTTGTAAGTGTTGTCACAAGCCATCACAGATATAAATCCAGTCATACTTGTAAGTGTTGTCACAAGCCATCACAGATATAAATCCAGTCACACTTGTAAGTGTTGTCACAAGCCATCACAGATATAAATCCAGTCATACTTGTAAGTGTTGTCACAAGCCATCACAGATATAAATCCAGTCATACTTGTAAGTGTTGTCACAAGCCATCACAGATATAAATCCAGTCATACTTGTAAGTATTGTCACAAGCCATCACAGATATAAATCCAGTCACACTTGTAAGTGTTGTCACAAGCCATCACAGATATAAATCCAGTCACACTTGTAAGTGTTGTCACAAGCCATCACAGATATAAATCCAGTCACACTTGTAAGTGTTGTCACAAGCCATCACAGATATAAATCCAGTCATACTTGTAAGTATTACCTCAAACCTGCACAGATAAAATTCCAATCATACTTGTGTTATTTCAAGCCATCACAGATAAAATTCCTATCATACTTGTGTTATTTCAAGCCATCACGGATAAAATTTCAATCATACTTGTGTTATTTCAAGCCATCACAGATAAAAAATCCAATCATACTTGTGTTATTTCAAGCCATCACGGATAAAATTTCAATCATACTTGTGTTATTTCAAGCCATCACAGATAAAAAATCCAATCATACTTGTGTTATTTCAAGCCATCACAGATAAAATTTCAATAATACTTTTGTTATTTCAAGCCATCACAGATAAAATTTCAATGATACTTTTGTTATCACAAGCCATCACAGATAAAAA